>SZWC01003545.1:156958-183740 GCA_023375785.1 Penium margaritaceum
AGAGAGAGAGAGAGAGAGAGAGAGAGAGAGAGAGAGAGAGAGAGAGAGAGAGAGAACGAGAGAATGAGAGAGACCGAGAGAGAGCAAAGGATTTAGGGAGTTAGTGCCGGAAGTGCAGCTGAAGTTGAATAGGAAGTGAGTTTATATTAAGAATGAACAAGAGTGAGAGACCCATCCAATGGTAAAATAGGCCTTAACTTCGTAGAGCTTGTTACTCAGCGAACCAAGAAATGGGGAAGCAAAGCATTCTTTCTGCAAGGAGTTTTTTTTTGGTGAGCCCCACCATGCAGCCGATGGCCCCACACCAGATTAGGCACGCTACGAACGCATTTGTGCAGTCAAAATCGGCTAAAAAATGGCAATGAAGAGCTATGGTTGCCTGAGCCCGGGCAGCCACGATGCTTATCTTGTCAGCTGTCTCCGATTGCATGCACCGTGAACAAGGGTCACTGATTTTGATGGAGCTGTTTGTGCACTGCTGCTGCGTGGGAGGCTCCTTGAAGTGAACAGGAGCCATGCGTCTCAGCACGACGAGACTTCCACTCCACTGCGTGACACCCACGGTCATTGATGTCTGCATAGTCGAGTGCAGAAGCATGTACTCTAGCCAGGAGGTAACAGTACATGTTAATGAGACAGTGCATATGAAAGCCACAACAGTCCTCCATGAACTGCGGGCACTAGTGGACATAAAAGAGAAAACCATACACCTGTCATGTGTCATGCTCTTCCATATGCCATGCTCCACAGAACAAATATGAGTACACACAAAGAGCCAAAGGGAACTAGGACACAGGGAGAAAGCTGCATCAAGAGGAATTAAGAGGGATCACTCATAGGTGCAAAATAACAAGACTTTCAGCCTTTTTCTGGAGAGAGCAGGACGACGTCCCCACGATGGGGCTTGCCATGGTGGTGTCCATGGATAGGATCTAGGTTCATCCGAAAGAGTAAGCGATCGATGAGTGGACATTAGGACTACCAAAAAAGGGGCTTGTAGACTCAAGGTCTTGGGGGGCAAGGGGATGGGTACAGACACAGAGGTGGGGCAGTTCCTTTGAGAGCTAGTTCCGCTGACACCAGCAGAGAGGAGAAGCGAGGGGGGAGCAGCGAGCTCAAAGGGCTGTATATGAGATGGAGAGCCGAGGCAAGGTCCGATGGCACACAGGGGCAGCTGAAAGCAATGGTAGCAAGAGGTTGTGGGATTGGGAATCGGTGGTGGAGGTGCACTAGTGGCCGGATAGTCAACCAGAGAGACCACTATGGACTAGTCGGAGAGAGGGCTGGCAACAGACGCGAGAGGAGGGGGGAGCTCAGGATGGCAGGAAAGTGGGAAGAGGAGGACCGAGATGGACAGATGAAGTGTCAGGGGGTGTCCAGTTAGGTGAGAGAGACATTTGACAGGGTGTCATCTGTAGAGGCGAGCAACAGGAGTAGGCAAGAGTTGGCACGGTTTGGGAGGAGAGCAGCGACCATTGCTGGGAGTGCCTATGGCGATCGGTAGAGGGGCTGGACTAGGGCCGACTGTATGGTTTGGACGTGCTTCTCCCTTTTTCTACTCATGGATCTTGGCAGGTGCATTGGATGAAGTTTTTGCATTGGTGGCAGTGTTTCTGCTTTGCTGCACATCCCATCCCATGGTCGCCGCAAGTCATTTACTACTCCAGGTGATGCTGTGCCTCATCCTCAGGATGCGTCCATAGCATAGGCATGGCTTGGACGTTGAATGGGTGAGATTTCTTACCACCTAAATCTTACGGAGAGAGTGGGAGGAGCTGTGGAGAGAGGCCGTTACACATTCAAACCCTATAGGACGTCCTCCACCACCACGTTTCTTGCTTTACAGAGATGAGGAGGCAAGGGAGCAGCGACTACAAAGGACAGTAACCAAGTTCCACTGAGAAATAATTCGAAGGCATGTGATGCCTTGGAGAGTACCTCATTAGCACCACCTGGGCCAAAGGTGTTAGCATAGCTATAGGTGGAGCACCCCACAAAGGAGTGCTCAACACCAACATGGATAGCATAGATGGCAAGGCGAGCTCATGCAAGATTCCTAGATGCAGAGTGGGTATGGAGATCCCCATTGGACAGTAGTAGAGGAAAGGCGACGAGGCCCTTGGGGATGACTATGGAACACCTTAGGCAAGTGGTGGTGGTGATGGATATGAGGGTGCCAAAAAGTGACAAAAATAGGTTGCTTGATGAAAATCATCTGACATGACAGCTGTATAGAGGATGTTACAAAGGTTCCAACGTACTTAACAGAACTCAATTTGGAGTCCGTTGAGGTATGGATTTCCAAACTTTGGAGAAAATGGGTCGGATTCAAGTGACGGCCTGAGCATTTTCAGCTCAACAGGTAGCAAAATAATTGATCAGGACGCCTGAGACAGCTGGAGGACCTCCAGGAGACTTCAAGGAAGGAGCAATCTATGTGAGGGTGCACGCCAAAAGACCGGAACCGCAAGCTGGAACCACGGTCCCGGTTCTAGTACTGGAACCGCGGTTCCGGTCTGTCACACGGACCCAAACCGCGGTGCCGGTACAGGTTGTAGTAGAACCGTGGCAGAACCGTAAATCCCTACGTTCGTTGAGTGAGGGGGGGGGGGGGGGGGGGGGGGGGAATAGCCGTGACGTCTGGTTCAAGCTCTGTTGAACTCTCGTGGACATACCCTGACACCCCCCCTCCCAAGCTGCATGGCCACTGGACACCAACACATCTTATCACCATGTGGACGAGATGGGACTTCCATCCTATCCACGTGGGAGCCTCCTCCGCTGCCGCTGAACAAACATGCATTTTGAGTGTACATGTGTGCACTCAGCACGCACTGTTTTTGCCAGATGGCAAAATGCATAATCAGAGGCTCCTCCGCCGCCGCATAATACACCTTGGATACATCACCTTGGATGCGCTGACACTGCCAGCGCACATCCGAGGAATCATCAGAGCCTCAGATGATTCCTCAGATGCATTGCAAGTCTGGCATCGCAACGCATGGCCATTTTCCTCAGCCTCTAGATGGCCGTCGATTGCGCTGCAGGGTCGATGGCTAGTTGATGTCCAGCCTGCGGATATGGATGCGGACAGTCCGAGGAGCCTCCGCAAACGTTACTTTTCTGGGGTATGCGGAGGCTCCAAATAGTCCAAGGAACGTGGACACAGACATCTCCTACGGTACTGAGGGGACGTCGATTTCATCTTCAGGGTTGGGCGGAGGGACAGTCTGTTTTGTCCTCTTGCAGCATCCGCTCGCCGAGCGGTGATACTCAACGAACCGCCCCTGACACTGAGCTGCAGTTCTATACGATTTCATGACTTTGGCTCTCTCGAGCACTGCTCGTCAAGCAGTGCTCGAGATGGCCAGTCAGCCATCACCATCAACGGGGGCCTCCCTGGGCACTCCGCTCTCCTCCTTGCCCTTAGGCTCCTCTCCTGCTACTCCCATCGCCGTCCGAGGGGCAACAATGCCCAACGTTGCCGAACCAGAGGACGCTCGCAAGAAGTGGCCGAGCGTGGTATGGCGGGTGTTCGAATACATCGTCATCGATGGCGAGCCCTGCACAGCCTGCACCCTGTGTCCACGCAAGAAGGGCAGTCTGAAGGGCATGTATGCCATGAATCAGAGCACAACAAGCAGCGTGGAAGCACCTCAGGAAGGACCACAATGAAAGGTGGAAGCAGTTAAAGACACAGGATTTGGCGCAGAAGCTGATGACCATTTGTGACTGGTATTATGAGTTGTTAACGTTGGCCATCATAGTGATTCTCTTTGGTCATGGTAGGTGAAAAATGCCTCCTTTGGTTGGTCATTGTACATGGTAGCCACACCGTACCACTGCTTATGAAAAGATCTTTGTACTTGCTAGTCGATAACTAGTATTTGTAAACCATTGCTTCCCCCTCTTACCATTTGTGACTCGTGCTATGAGTTGTCAGTGTTGACCCATCATTGTAAGACTCTTTGGTCATGATTAGTGGAAATTGCCTCCATTGGTTGGTCATTGTGCATGGTAGCCACAGCGTGCCACTACTTATTGAACATCCTTGTACTTGCTAGTTGATAACTAGCATTCCCAAACCATTGCTTCCCCCTCCGACCATTTGCTACTCGTGTTATGAGTTGTCAACATGGACCACCCATAGCGAAGTTACTTGGTCATGGTCATTGACATACGCCTAATTTGGTTGGTCATTGTGCATGTTAGCCACACCATGCCACTATATACTAAAGGTCTTTGCACTTGCTAGATCATACCTAGTGCTTCCAAACCATTGTTTCTCCCTCTTACCATTTGTGATTCGTATCACGAGTTGTCAAAATTGGCCATACACAATGAAATTATTCGGTCATGATCAGTGACCTATGCCTACATTGGTTGGTCATTGTGCATAGTAGCCACAGCGTGCCACTACTTATTGAAGTCGATAACTAGTATTCCCAAACCATTGTTTTCCCCTCAGTTGACTTACTGCAGATAATGCTAAGAATAAAAAGAAAAAGAAAATAAAGGCCCTCAAAGCAAGCCCTTATGTGCCTCATTTTGCCAAGGGAGTACAAAGCTACACTCTGCAAAAGTCCCCCCTCTAACACACTCCTTGGCCAGCGGGATGAGCGGCAGTCACATTCACATGCAAGAAAACTTCCTTCTCCACCAGATGAGTAGGAATTAATCCTGTGAAACTGATTTCATGGAGTTGCCTGAAGGTCCTCCAGCCGCCTTTTGGCCTTGAAGGCGGCTCTCTGCTTCCATGACCAATAATTTTGGCCACATTGCTTCTTGGGAGTACTGGCGTCGTCACCTGCACTGGATCCATGACTTGAAAACACCCTCTCTGAAATTGTGGTGCCATATGACTTCTATCGAGCAACCCAATTTTGTCACTTTCTGGCACCCTTACATCTATCATGCACAACGTCAGTCCTCACCTGCTAGTATCCAAAGACCCTCATCCCGTCTCACTTCCCACAATGTCAGCTACGCCAGAATCCTCCTCCACATCCACCTCTGTTGTGCCTGACTCATCATCTGCGTCCGCCTCTCTGGCTACTCCGTCAATGTCCAGTGATCTGGCAGCCCCTTCCGTGTCCACCTCTGCGCCAGGAAACAAGGTAGAGCTTGCAATCAGCACCTCTACCCCATGTATTGATCCCTCTGTCCCTCCTTAGTCAGAGGCTACTGTCCTAACCTTGCACCAATCAAGAGTATGCCTGTGTCTGGCATTCCCGCCATGCCCATGCCTCCTTGAGCTAGGGGTGTCCACTCTTCTACTATCCGTCTGATGAACACATGAGCTCCTGGTGGTAGCCTTCATCCCTGCACAATAACAGCTCCACCAGGCCCTAGAAGGATATCCGGTGACCAAATCTGATTGATACCATTCATCCCACTGCGTAATCTCACCTTCTGGTGAGCGGGGATATAGGGAAAAAACATTGGGCCTGACAGCTACTGTTTTCCTTGCCTTAGACTTCCGTCCTTGCTTTTCTCTGGGCTATGCCCTCACCTCTCAAGGGCACCGGCACGTGGTTTTCACTGCTCTGTCGTGCGCCCCATTGTACCGTGGCACTACTTGCCTACAAAATTCAAGTATTTAGCTGACCCTCAGAGCGTGCGCAAAGCTCAGGCCACAGAGGATGCTTCCTGGTAGGATACAACATGCAAGGAAGAATCAGCCTTCATCAGGGAGCATACCGTGTATGAGCTGGTCGACTTACCTCGACGCCACAGGACCATTCAATCTAAGTGTTTTCTCAACATGAATTGAATTCTGACGAATTGGTGGAGAATCACAAAGCCCAATTAACTGTAAATGAATTTGTCCAAGTCCTATGAGTTGCCTTTGACCAGGACTGTGTGAAGGCTGGTTACTTCACCATCAATCCTGTACACATTAGCATGGATGCACAACATAACTGGGATCTCCACACCAAATGGATGTGACAAATGCCTCCCTACACGGTAAGCTTGGCAGAGAGGAGCTTCACATAGTCCAGCTTTATGGTTTTGACGATGGCACCTGTCGCGTTTAGCGGCTGCATAAGGCCCTCCATGGCGCAAAACAATCCACTCAGTGCCGGAACATGGAGATAAGTCACAGCTTCATGATAGGTGGTTTCCTGATGAGCACTACATATCCTGGACCATTCTTCACCCCTAATGAAGCCATGTCTTCCACAGTGCTCGCTTGCATGTACACCCTGCTCATTGCATCACCTGACCCCTTTGCCATCTAGGGGGTGACGGCTCTGCTACAAGTGACGTACAAGATGAAGGACTTGGGAATAGCATGGGTGTTCCTCAGCATAGAGATTACGTATGAGTGCACACATGCCATCCTATGTGTACATCAGGCACCATATGTGTGAACACTTGAGGAGCGCTTCGGCAATCTCCTACATACCGCCCCCAGTGCCTCCACTGGGGGCGGTATGTGTATCTGTGCTCGATCGGTATTGTCCCTGTCCCTGCCTGTAGCACTCATCACTTGTCTAAGCCTCCCTACCTCCCCTGTGCACGGTGGCCAGTCCTACCCTCGAGGGTGTCCCACAACGACCTCGACGGTTTTCTCCTCCGAGGCCAACTGTGATCCCTTTGCATGGACCCCCTGCCAATCAGTCGTCCGGGTGCCGCCTGTGTCGGTGCCCATGTCCCCCTCTCGCTCCGGTGGCTCTCCCACCCCTGCCACTGTTGCGCCTGTCCTTAATGTTCCCGGCAGTACCCGATCTGACTCGTGACCGCTTGCCACTCCCTGCTTGCTATCTGCCTCCACCCCCTCTCATGTGCTCAAATTCTCCTCGCCTTCACTGGCCCTCCTTCGTCTATGCCGTCTCCTCGCTCCCATCTTCATGCGCGCCCTCCCTACCCCTGCCGGCCTGTCTGCCATGTCAGGCCTGTGAGCCACGTCCCCCGTCCATTGTACTATGGCCAACGTTGGCTCTATGTCCAACCTTGGCGGGTGTACCCCTACATCCTCTTCTCCCTGCCTCTCCTGTTGGGTCGCTTCGCCTTCCTTCTCTTTCCCCCCCTCATCCTCCTCATCCGTTGTCTCTCCCCCGCCCCCCTTCCATCTCCTCCCACGATCCCCATCCTTTTCGTCGTCGCCTACACCTGATCCGCTTTCTCTGGCCGCACTCCCCCCCCTCCCTCCACTCCTACCCCTCTCCTGGCTGCTATGATCCCTAGCTTTGGGGACCTTCTTGCTTGTTTCCACTCCTCTATCCTCCCCCTCCCCACCTCCACTCGCCTCGGTCTATTCTGTCGCATCTCCCCTATCTCTTTTGACCATGGGCCTTGCCGCTAGTCCCCTGCCCATCTCTCCCATTGCCATCCTGAGCTCCTTCTGGTCTACCCCCTTGGTCTTCTCCACGTCATCACATTGTGCTATACATCGTCCCTCCAGCATCATGCTGTCCTCCAATCCCTGACTCATATGGTGAGTCCTCTCCGTCAGCATCCATTGCACTGTCAGGGGATCTGCGAGTTCTCCTCGTCCTCTCTGTTACTATTCCAACGCTCCTAGCGTCGCCCCGCACAAGTTCTCAAATCCCCTCACGACCTCCCGACGTGCTCACTCATCCTCCCACAGTTCATGCTCTCTCATCCTAGCCTAGGCTATGACTGCTGACTGCACCTCTCACGTAGCCTCGTGTAACTCTTGCATGCGTGACTCCAACACACCCTATGCCACTTGGACCCACTACAGATCCTACCGGAGAGAATCTGTCTGGCCCTGGAGGAAACTAAACTTGTTGTCCATCAACTCGTTGTAGCAAAGGAACAAACCTCAAATCCTGTCTCTCGTGTCCACCTGCATCGCCCTACATACTGAGACCACCTCCTCCCATAGGGTCCGAAGTATCTCCATCCACCCTTGATGGTCGTGGTGACCCTCCTGTTGGTTTGGGTTTATCGGTCTCCCGTTTCACGCTACCCCTTGGCCAACGTCAGCTACCACCTCCTTCCTCCAATCCTGGTCCATCTCCTTCAGACGCCTCCTGATGGGCTCTCGTTCCTCCCTCCAAGCCCTCATCCTTTTTTCTTTTTGTCTGCTTGTCTCCTTGTCTTTCCCATTTTCCTCTCCACTTTCATCCGACTGCCGTCCACCTCTGGTCCCGGTACTTGTGCNGTATCTCCATCCACCCTTGATGGTCGTGGTGACCCTCCTGTTGGTTTGGGTTTATCGGTCTCCCGTTTCACGCTACCCCTTGGCCAACGTCAGCTACCACCTCCTTCCTCCAATCCTGGTCCATCTCCTTCAGACGCCTCCTGATGGGCTCTCGTTCCTCCCTCCAAGCCCTCATCCTTTTTTCTTTTTGTCTGCTTGTCTCCTTGTCTTTCCCATTTTCCTCTCCACTTTCATCCGACTGCTGTCCACCCCTGGTCCCGGTGTTGGTGCCTCGGCCGGTGCCTCACTAGCCTGTAGTCTATATGCCCCTTGCTTCCTATTGGTCCTCCTTGCGGTGATCTGCCTCCCCGTATTCCCTTTTCTCGGTCAGCCTCATGCTCATTGTGGGCTCACATGCTCCCTCTCCTCTCTCATGCTGTGGCACTTGCCTTCCTTCATCATTTTATGGTGGCGTTTGTTGTCCCGCCTAGCTGACAGCCCGTCGTCTTGCCCTCTCCTGCTCCGCTACCCAGATCTCCGCCTGCTTCTTTTTCCAGCTCTGTGGCTCAGTCAAGGTTGACTTGCATCTGCTACGGGCTGGCTGTAGTCATGGTTTTGATTCTTCACACCCCTGAAACTTGACGGTAGAGTTTTCTACGGACAGGGTTGTGGATGGTTGGAGGGGTGTTTCCTCCGTCGAAGGCGTTGGAAATGAGGGGAGTAGTCTGGGGGTCCCCTAAACTGGGTTTGTTTGCTCTATACTTTTTGCGGTTTTTCTTATGCAAAGATTGGAGTCGATGGTGATGTTGTTTCTGGAGTTGGGGTACTTGGGTGTTTGGGTGTTGATGGACGCCCGGGGTATTCCACAACTACCCCGTCTGAGTATTTCAACAGAATCCCCTCCCCAGTGGGAGGTTCAAGAATTTTATTTGCCTCCACTTGCAATGAGGAGGGCCTCCACTCGCGGGAGTGAGAGGGGGCTTTCCCTTCTTGGGTCGCCAGGCCAAATGAGCGACGGCCCCAAGGGCTCCCCTCCTGGGTCGTCGATCGGCATCATCGCCAACCCTGGGCGACCGGCCCCTCCTCCATCACCAGCCTCTTGGGGGCTGGTGGTTGAGCCTCGCTCGCACGGGCCGCCCTCCACTTGCAACTCCTGACGTCGTCTTGTTGGTCGTCATCCCCCAGCCCTCCCCTCTTGTCTTGCTAAGTCCACATCCTCCCTCCCCTCCCCAATCAAGGGATTGGGGTTACAAGTGGAGGGAGAGGGGATGGCGGCGGATCCTTCCTCACTGCTGCCTGCCGCGTGGCGCTGCCTGGCCGGCACGTGCCAGCAGTCAGCCCATCGTGGTTAGCACCGAATCCCTCTTGGATTGGCTTGCCACCCCCCCTTCTCCACCTTGCTCTCGACTCCCACCACATGGCAAGGCGGGAGTGGGTCTTTTGGAAAGCCCTCGTCTAGTGCTGTCTAACAGGCTCACGCTCGCCTGAAACGTTGAATCATGGAGGCAGAGAGGGTCCGCCATGGCGCGGTGAGAATGCTGATGTCAGCAGTCCACTGGGCTTTTTTGCTCCGTGCTCCCTTTGTATGCCATGTCACAAAGCAAAAGTGGGCCCGGTGTAGGGCACTCTCCATGGGCTTGTCAGAAAATTTACCTGGTGCGGTCCCGAAATTGGTCTGATCCAACTCTAGTGGTTCACGTCTTCTGTTTTGAGCGAATCTGAGACTGAGCGTGAGCTTTCACGTGGTCTCACGCCATGTGAGCAGGCATTTAGAGACAGTCACTTTTGCAAAGGGAAGACCGCAGTTTTGAATTAGTTTTTGTACATGGACATGATCACAACATTTGTAGGGCCAGTCATGAGCTCTCCAAAGCACCAAACCGCGAGCGATCCGGCCAAGCGTAGCCCAAGTTACGGTTGTCGAAGCGGAGGTCTCACCCACCACAGAAACACCTAATGCCTCCATGGTGTGCACATGCCGTGGCACCTTCCCTCATGTACGAAGCGCCTTTCCCAAGATGAAGATCCCATTGTACATGGTGTAGGGGTCCCCTGCACTGTTTTGTCGCACCTCCCCCCCTTTTGGGTTGAGTTTGATGATGGGGTGTGGTGAGTTTCGAAACCTGTCCGCGGACTTGCAGTAAGAGTTTTGACCAAGTCCCCGAGTAACAAAACCTAATACTGAGTTTCGGACGTCGAGCCAGGATTTTGGCCAAGTCCCTCAATAACAACCTCCACAACATAATTTGGTGGAATATCCACAGGACGCCTCGGCAGACCTTCCAGAAAAAAATCTCCAGATGGAAACTTTATTACTCGGTCCGGTCCATCAGTCACCGGGAGTCGAGTTGCGGCCGGCTACCAGAGCGGCCGCACACACCCCAATTTTGGAAGCTCATATCTCCCTCGATACTTGTCCGACTCTGGTGAAACAACTTCCACCGGATTCAACGACTCATCATTGTTTAGGTTCAAACATTCATTGTATGGTCTGAGCAATCCTCAAGCCGCCAGATCCAAGTGCAAGGAACATCCTCTTTCTGGCGGCTTGTCGGCGCCTCCTGGCGCCGCACTTGGGCATGCGGAGGGGAAATCATTCAACAGGGCTACCCGCCGGTACCCTTTGTGTTCAAAACAGCTTAGTGTCCTATCCGGGTAGCATGGGTGATGTGGAAGGATCGGTGACATGGCGTGTGTAGCCACTATGATACTCCATGTAGTGAAACCCGGTTCATCGGGACCACGGAGGCTTGCCCATGTGGCAGGCACACTCTGACGAGGTCTTGGAACCCGGGCTGTCTGGGATGACCCATTTGATGGCAACCTTTGACGCCATGGCTTACAACACTGTTGCACGATGCATAGATAGATAGACAGATAGATCAATCCCATTCAATGAACTATGAGTTCACGCGTCACATGCAAGTTTCGAGTTCTCCACCAAAGTGCAATCAACAAAGAACAGAGAAGCCACCAGTAAGATGAGCAGAAAACTCATATTCTAGAAGAAATCCCTGAACTTGCACTCGTGATCAAGACAAACTCATCCTGTACATCTATCCCTGCTCCACAAAGCACAAGAATTTCATGGGAGGTCCACAGATAGATAGATAGATAAATAGATAGATAGATAGATAGATAGATAGATAGATAGATAGATAGATAGATAGATAGATAGATAGATAGATAGATAGATAGATAGATAGATGGATGGATGGATAGATAGATAGATAGATAGATAGAGAGATAGATAGATAGAGAGATAGATAGATAGAGAGATAGATAGATAGAGAGATAGATAGATAGAGAGATAGATAGATAGAGAGATAGATAGATAGAGAGATAGATAGATAGAGAGATAGATAGATAGAGAGATAGATAGATAGAGAGATAGATAGATAGAGAGATAGATAGATAGAGAGATAGATAGATAGAGAGATAGATAGATAGAGAGATAGATAGATAGAGAGATAGATAGATAGAGAGATAGATAGATAGAGAGATAGATAGATAGAGAGATAGATAGATAGAGAGATAGATAGATAGAGAGATAGATAGATAGAGAGATAGATAGATAGAGAGATAGATAGATAGAGAGATAGATAGATAGAGAGATAGATAGATAGAGAGATAGATAGATAGAGAGATAGATAGATAGAGAGATAGATAGATAGAGAGATAGATAGATAGAGAGATAGATAGATAGAGAGATAGATAGATAGAGAGATAGATAGATAGAGAGATAGATAGATAGAGAGATAGATAGATAGAGAGATAGATAGATAGAGAGATAGATAGATAGAGAGATAGATAGATAGAGAGATAGATAGATAGAGAGATAGATAGATAGAGAGATAGATAGATAGATAGATAGATGGATGGATGGATAGATAGATAGATAGATAGATAGATAGATAGATAGATAGATAGATAGATAGATAGATAGATAGATAGATAGATAGATAGATAGATAGATAGATAAAGAGATAGATAGATAGATAGATAGATCAATCTCATTCAATGAACTACGACTGTTACATGTGACATTGCAAGTTCCAAGCTCCCCACAAGTGTGGAATCAGCACAATCAAAAGCCACTAGTGAAACGAGCGCACAAAAACGTTTTTGAAACATCAAGCTGAACTCAAAATTGCCAACCTCACAAGCTCAACCTGCCCCTCTACCCCCGTCCACAAAGCAGAGGTCTGCAACGGATGGTCCCTCATCCCTCCTATACAACACCCTCCACGTCCTGGCAATGCCCTCATCAAGAGAAGTGTCAACGGCACACTCCACTTTTGCAACGGCTGCGTTTGTGCTCGCTGGAGGACCACTGCCATGCGCTGGTTGAGGAGGGCACATAATGGAGCCGATACCCCCGTAGAACCTTCTTGTCGGGCTAATCTCCACTCGGTCAACTCCGACAATTAATGCAGCATCTTGCCGAGGCCTTGCGAGAACGCCCTCAAGGTCTCCATTGCAGGGAAGACACAATCCATGTGATCGCGATTTGCGTCACATCGCCACCCTCCATAACTTTTCTCCTTTTGCCTTACCGCATCCTACAGTACCACTCCCGGATGCTCTGCCGATGTTCTACCCAGACTCGGCCGCTGCAGATCACCGATGGCCACATCCGTCAAGAGCTTATGACCTTTGGCTGGGTCAAGGCATGTGATATCCTGGCGCCCTTCTCGTAGCAAGCCTATGTGCTCGACGGTCACCCCGCCTATCCCACGCTTTGGTACCACTAGTGCCAGCTCTCTTATCACTGCATCATAGACCGCCTTCGTGCCCCCTCCCTAGACACATCGGAGGGTGTGCTATGGTGTGCATGGGTGCATTGGGCTCCTCTCCGTACACGTGCACTCCGGTGTATGGTGCAAGTGTGCAATTGGTAGCCCAAGGGAAAATCTTCACGCCACTTTTCAGTCCTCCGGTGCCATGTACAGCCGGTCGGGGACAAACGGGGGATGTGCCAATAGCAAGTCACCGCTATGCTCCCCCTGAACCACCGCCAGCCACTGCAACCAGTGTTCTATTGCGAACATTGAACCCCGGCACAACGATGTGCACATCGGCACACGTTGTGATCTTCAGGCACAACACCAACTCGGCAACCCCGGAAGGGGTGTGTAAGGGTCACCGAAACTTGCACTACAGCTCTCTATTTGCAAGCATTCACAGATGTAGTATTGCACTTTTTTATGCAGTTGCAATGTGGCCATATCATACATCATCACTACATATAGTAACAGCATGCAAAGCATGGTTGTGGGCCCTTAAAAAAGACATGTAACGACAAGAATTTGAACTAAACCTTTTATGATGGCATGCATCTGGCCCATTGTGCCACAAGTTCAACCAACACACATATCTCTGGACCATTGAACCATGTGTATGCTACACATTCCACGTGTATGTTACACACATAGTTTCTATACATTCATTCCATATGTTCTGTGTATTGCTCAGCTCTGAAAAACCATGCGATTCAGATGCAGAGTAAAAGAAATAGCAGCATGTTGAGTTCTCACAAACTTCGAATTCATCATGGACAGAGTTTCCATGTAGACAACACCCCCTATCCCCACATAAACCTCCCAACAGTCTACCGCTCCTGAAGGCGCTTGCTGCCCTTGTTGCCATTTGCACCACCCTGGCTGGTGCCAGTGGCAACTGCCTTGGTAGAGGACATGGATGTCCCTTTTTTGGCACTAGTAGGGCCCTTGCCAGCTGCAGGGCCCTTGCAACTTGCAGGGCCCTTGCCAGCTGCTGGGCCCTTGCCACTAGCAGTGCCCTTGCCACCAGGAGCGCCCTTGCCACCAACAGCACCCTTGCCATCTGCTGCGCCTTTGCCACCAGCAGCACCTCTTCCACCAGTAGCTCCCTTGCCAGCTGCTGCTTTGCGGCTGCTGGCACATGCACCAAGTTCATGTGTACCTGCAACTGCAAGAGAAACATCACCCGCAGCAGCAGCACCAGCCCCAGCAGCATTGGCAACAGCATCATCATCAGCATCTCCAGCAGCGTCTTCAGCAGTGTCGCCAGCAGCGCTAGCAGCGTCAGCAACGTCAGCAGTGTCAGCAGCATCAGCAGCGTCACAAGTGTCAACAGCGTCGTTACCAGAATCATCAGCACCGCCAGCAGCATCATCGCTAGCGTCATCACCAGCACAGCTTGCATTGCCATCAGCATCATCAGCACAGCCAGAGTTTCCATCTGCTGTGCTTGCATTGGCAGGAGCATCGTCTGAGGGAGGACCACTCTCTTCCTCCACCATGGCACGAGTGCGTACTGGACGTGCATAGGAGGGAGCATCCGCTGCCAGACCAGTGTGGCGTGGCTGCTGCTCATTGGTTTGTGTGTCTCCACCTCCCTCCTCATCCTCCTCCCCTTCCACATACACCTTTTCTTCCTCCATACCATCATCCTCACTCTCAGCTTCTCCACGTGCATCCTCCTCTTCCTCCTCCTCAAAATCTGGCACCAGCTTGCCGTCATCCTCACTCTCGGACTGCTCAGCCTGCAGCCAGTTCATGTCACGTCCACAGCGTGGCTTTGTGCGCTTGTAGTGCTTGCTGAGGCGCATGTTGCAGTGCATCAGCATTTCCAGCATGCTCATATGGAGGCGGTTTCGGCGTACAGTGTGGATCAGTTGGTGGGTGGAGAAGATTCTCTCACAGTCAGACGAGGCACATGGCTGAGAGAGCAGCTTGATGGAGAGCTCGCGCAGATTTGGCAGCTGAACAAGGTGGAGGGAGGACCAATCGTATGGTTGCAACTCCTTCGCCACCACCTTGCCCACTGCTGCCCTCGCCTTGTCGCTCAGGCATCGAGTAGTCACCGAGATGACCTCCACACTGATGCGGCCGAGCTGAAAGGCCTCCACCTCTTTCTGCAAGTCAGCCTGCTTCGGTGCAGGGACGAGGGCCTCCACCACCTGTGTCCAACCTGCAACGATGCTGACATCACCCCCCAAGTCATTCCCAAAGTGTGTGGGATGCACATGGCGTGCAGCCGCGTACAGGGGGCATGCCATATCCTTCGTCCACCTTGCCTTCAGCCTTTCCACCACTAGTTTCATGTGCTGCGCTGCAACGCGTGCTGGCTTGCGGCCTCTGGGTTTGCTCAGGGCCTTCAACACTGCCGTGCACTATGAAGGAGCCCTTCATAGATTTTTCCTGCAGCGCCACCCGGGGAGTCTGCAATGCGGAGTACCTCAACAAGCGGGTTGAAGAGGTCACGGAGCTGGCAAGCCTGCAGCCAGAAAACAAGGCGGCGGACAATTTCTTGCACCTCCTTCTTGTGCTGCTTGAACGCCCCATCTCTCCTGCGGCCGATCTCCCTCCACGTGTCAGAGTTCACAAGTTTGAGGAGGAAGGGCCGCATGTCAAGCATGCGTTGTGTGACGATGTCGACTGATATGAAATGAGTGTCACACTGCGGCAGCAGCACCCGCCCCCCACTCTGCTGCTTCAGCCATGCACGGGGCATGTTTTTGTTGCGGAAAATTTTAACCACACGCTCCACTCAGCTCAGAACCCCAGCCGCCCAATCACTCTTGCAAACATCCTTCATCACAAGATCCACGTTGTGGGCACAGCAGCCCTGCCACAGGATGCCCGGGTACTTCTGCTTCAGGTTCTCAAACACTCGCTTGTTGACTGTGGTATTGTCACACACGATGGACACAACGTGCTTTGCCCCCACCGTAACAATCGCTTCCTCAATGACAGCAGAAACATGGTCTGCGTTGTGAATGATGCCACTGGCATCCTTGGAGAAGACGTCATAAGTGCCCTTGGCATTCACAGCCATTGCGCTGTAAATTGGGCACTGCTGCTCATCAGCCCACTCGTCCACTGCAAGGGAGACCCCGTAGATGGGCCAACCCTGCTTCAGCGATGCATTCAACTGCTACAGTTTCACATCCAGCTTCGGTAGCAGCTCGGACACCACCCTGCCACGGTTAGGGAGGCGGAAGTTCGACGTTGTGTTTTGTGCAGTCTGTACCACTTCCAAGAGCAAGGGCTCTCTGCTGAAAGAGATCGGAAGTGCTGCACTCGTCATGAGCTTTGTAATTCCCATCTGGCAGGAATTGTTGGCTGCTTTGTCAACATGCGTGCGCATGCTTGTCTGTACCAGTCCCACCACCCTCTGCAAAGAGGGAGGTGTCTCCTGTGATGATGGTGCATGGAGCACGTGCTACTGCTGTGGTGGTGGTGTCTGCTGCTGAGCCTCCTGCTGCAGCCCGTAGTCGTAGTCATCTTTGGCAGGAATTCCAGCCCGCTCCAAGGCCGGGGCACGCTCACGCTGCTCTCAAAGCGTTGCCCATGCAACTGGCTTTTGGATTGTCCCCCAGCTGTCCCCAAGCCCGTTGTACAGCCTGGGATTCACCGGCTACCATCCATGCAGTGGTCGCGGCTTGCGCTCCAAGCTGAGTGCATCACACGCAAGCGGAGGAGGAGAGTTGCAACAGCCGACATCCCGGTTTGCTTCTCCAAAGTGCCCCCTGATTCTGTCGCACGTGCCACTCAAAGTGGCTCCACATGAACCACAGAAAAAACCGGGACGCCTGGCAGGGGTTGCCGGGCAGACAGTGGCGTGACAGTGCAAGTGTGAGGAAACCCCCATGGAGGCATCCCACGAGAGCAGGGTTGAAGTCTGCTTTGGTGAAGCAGAGGATGGAACCCTGTGGAGAGGAGCCCTGGAAAGTCGATGACCCAACGTTAGAGGAGGAGCTCGCGGGTCCCTTCTTGGGTGGCATGATGGCCTCATGTGGACGAGGCCTTTGGGCCTCGTCCAAGACCTAAGTTTCAGGAAGTGACAACGAACAGAGCGAGTGTTTGTGTCCGGAATTTGAGCAACCTCTCGGAGCTCTCCGTTGGCCGTCAGCTGACAGCTGATGGCCATCCGAGTGCCGATGGTCGATGGCTGATGGCCCATTAGCCAAGCGGTCACCCATCAGTGATGGGTGACAAGCCATCGGTGACGGACAATGGCGGACAAGCCATCGGTGATAGACAATGGCCGCCTGGCGGATCGGATCGTTGAAAAGCAATCCACGTTTCAACGGACGTTGCTCTGTCTGATGATCATTGGAAGTGATCATCGGACAGAACTGCACATGCAGTGTTTCACAGCATGGACATGATGTCTGAGGGCCAGACTGGTTGGGTGCATCAATGCATGTGTTATTGTCATTCAAATTCTCAACTTCCAAGTTCAAACGGTGGGCTTCTCATGCTTGTTAACTTCTCCCACATAGACATATAAATCTTAGAAACATGTACCTTGAACCACGTAAACCACACACGGTTCGCTGGAAGTATAAAGGTATTTTTGATTTAAAACAAGCATGCACCACACCCTCAGAATTGTAGTGACATGGCAGTCCCAGCTGGATGGCGCACTCAAGCAAAGGCATCTGAAATGTCCACAAGGAGTGACATGTCCTTCAGTTGCTTTCATAGAGTGCCATGTGGATATTGACAGGATATATTCGTGTCCCCATTCAGTGGATGAGAGCATGGGACCGTCATGCACCATCGACCTGAACCTGCACACCTGAAGTTTTGAAAAAAGGCCAAGACCAAAGTCACTTGCAAGAGTCCCACACACTTTGGCCTCGGAAACAGGTTTCGCGTGAAAAGCACCATCACCCCACATCGATGTGCATCAGGATGCTGAGGCTGTTGTGATCACAACAGACCCCGAGGAAAACAATGCAACTGTGGTAGCGCCTCCTCCCCTCCCAACTCCGCTGCCTCCATGGATCAAAGCGCCCCAAGATGCCACTTGTGGACTATGTCAGACACGTCCTGGAACAGGCGCTAGGGTCTCCCCTGCTTGCACTCTACTAGCTGTGGAACCTTTGCTTTTACTACATCTTGGAACCATTGTAGCACCCTCTCTCCAAGCTTTGCAAAACTCCCCCTTGTCCATGGTATCTGTCCTCCCTCGTCCTCTCCGCTCTCCTCAGGGCCCGTGGATGGAGGAGACATCTCACCACCTGCTATGACTGGAGTTGGCTGTATACAAACAAGAGGGGGGCGAGGTCCCCCACACCCGCCAAGCCCAGTCCGCCCAGCTAGATTGGGAGCCGCGCCTGCTGCTCAGCATGGACCACTGCCCGCTGCTCTCTAATCCCCTCTACCTTGGCGAGTTCCAACATCCGACGGAGGCATGCCCCAAGCTTCTCATCAAACCGTTGCAACTGACTAGTCCACCACTCTGAGGAAGGTGTCAACCGCGTGAGGCGATGAAGCCTACGAGTGGTACACTCCCTCAAGATGCTGAACACGGCCCGGTCGCCTGTCTTGTCGACAAGCGTCTCCAATATCTCCTCCACCTTGAGCACTGCCACATCCAGATGTGCTCGATAGAAATACCCTATACCGATTGGACTCCCCAAGATCACCATCCCGTCCAGCACCTGCAGTACCCCCGCAATGCCCCCTGGTGCCTGTTCCACCCCTGCCGGCAGGTACTGGTGGCATTCACAAGGCTGAAAATCCATATGCAGCGCGGCCAATCCCCTCTGCACTGCTATGAACTTCGCCTCCAGCTCCTGCACAGGACCCAGAAGGTATGTGTCATCCAAGTACGCCAGCACCCATCCCGTCCCTCTCATTGCTGCCTGTGTTGTGTCTAGTGCATCTTGCTGTGCCAAAGCGTAGAGGAAGGGGCTGATAGGGTCTCCCTGTTGCACCCCCCTGTCCGACTAGAGCACGTATGGTTGGGACCCTCCTTGGTTGTATAGGTCTGAGAGCTAATCGTAAAAGAGGGCTAGTGCTAGGAACAGCTGCTGCAATCCCCTCGCCCGCACCGCCTCAAAGATGGCTGCTCGCTCAATTGAGCTGTATGCATTCCTCACATTGATGCTGAGAAGCCCTCACTGTGCATTCTGGTCCAGCTGCTCCATGATGGTGTGGACCACCGTGTCCCCTGCCCTCCTGCCGGCACACCCACTTCCTGCTGCAGCGGTGCCAGTGCCCTCTCCATCTTGCTCCTTCCCATACTTGCCATCCATCTTCATAGCAAGTGTAGAATTGCCCCTTCTAGTGCAGTTGGGTGCATACCACCATTAGGCTTTGCTAGCACGATAAGCCTACTCACTACAAGGAAGCCCCGAGTTGTGGGGTAGAGCCATCCTCGGCATAGAGAGAGAAATAGCTGTGCCAGTAGCCTTGTGAGCCTCTCGTTTCCCACCACGACCTGCCAAAGATGGTCCGACGTTAGACCTGTCATCCCTAATATTGTGTCTTTATTGCTGCCCTATAGAACCCTTCGCACCCCATCTGCATCTGGGAAACTGACAGGGGCCTGCCTTGCCGCCTCTGTTACCCATGCTGGTGTTGGCCGCTCCTTAGCCGGGTGCTTTCCGTGTAGCTGTGCCAACACCTCCGGTCCGGTTGGTGCCCATGAGGTACTATCCAAGGCATCACATACCTTGAAAGTGTTCTCTTGGTGGAACTTGGTCACCGCCCTTTGTAGTCGTTGCTCCTTTGCCTCCACCTCTCTGTGGCGCATGCAATGTGGTGGTGGTGGACGACCCGCAGGGCAAGAATGTGCGATGGCCTCTCTCAATAACTCCTCCCACTATCCCTACAGGACACAGGTGGCAAGTACTCTCAACCAGTTGGCATCTGAGCCATGCTGATGCTGTGGACGCGTCCTGAGGATGAGGTTCGGCATCGCCTAGAGCAGTAAAGGTCCTACGGCATCCATGGGGTGGGATGTGCACCTCACCACTGGCACTGCCACCACTGCTCGAAGTGAATCCAACTCGCATGCTGGGATATGTAACTAGACAAAGGGGAGGAGTACCTCTATCCCATAGAGGCGCTCCCACGCCACCCGTTCTGCCCATAGCCACAGCCGCTCCCAATGATAGCCACAATCCTCCTGCACCCTCGTACCCTTTGTTGCCTGCTACTACTGCTCACCTCTGCTTGTGGCCCCTTTGGACTACTTCTCCTTAATCTCTGTACAGCCCTTGGTGCTACATCTGTCCATCTCAATCCTCCTCTCCTCAAGGTGGTGCCATCTTGCGCTCCCCCTCCGGTCCCTCCTATCACAGCTCTCACCACTCCTCTCCCTCAAAGCAAGTCCCTGGTGGTCTCTCTAGCTGACTTTCCTATCACTATTGCCCCTCGCCCACCAATCCCTGGTCCCATGACCTCACGCTGTCCTCACTGTTTGTTTCCCCTGTCGGCCATCCGACCCTGTCGCAGCTCTCGATCCCCTCTACGACCCTCCTAACTCACTGCTTCCCCCTCTCTCCTCCTCCTTGGTGCTGTCAGTGGAAACAACTCTTGAAGGAACCATCCTACCTATATGTCCATGCTCACCCCCTTGCTCCCCATGGCCTCGAGTCCCAGTCAGGGCCACGTCCCTCCCATGGCCCCATCAGTTATTCAATATCTGCCCGTGTCTTTCCTCCTCCTCTCACTCGACCACTTGACTGCTCATCCCCTTACTGATCCCCCTCTAAGGAGGACTCACCCTTGTGACTCCGCTCCCTCTCACGGTGGGCTCGCTCTTGTTGGGCATGCTGTCCTTGTACTCAACGTATCTGCCGCGCCTCTCTCTGTGCTGCTTGGCGCTCCTGGATCCTCCGCCACTCAGCCTGCCATCCCTCCACCGCGAGGATCTTCTCCGGGTCCGTCAGCCCTCCTCCAAGTCCCTGCCGCCCTGCCAACCACTCCTGGTGCTCTCGGGCGTTATCGCTCTGATCTCCACTCCTGGTGTCCACCCGTATGGTAGATCCCCTTTGTCTCTTCCCGTCGTGCCCTGGTGGATCCGCTGCTGAACTCCTTGGAGCACCGACGTCAACAACCAGCCCCTATGTCTGTAGCCCTTGTGTCCACTCATTGATTGCTTACTCTTTCCTATAAACCCTCATCCCATCCATGGACACCACCCTGGCCGGTCCCATCGTGGGGACGTCGCTCTGCTTTCTCCACCTTATACTGGCTAGGTGACGTCCCTACCCTTACCTTCAGTGCTCATCACCTGTGCTGGTCTCCCTCCCTCCCATGTGTTCAGTGGCTGGTCCTGTCCCCGAGTGTGTCCCCCAGCTGCTTCCACCCTTGGCTGGTGAAACCCTGCATTCTCTTCTTCCTGTCCTTCCTGTTGGGTCTCTTTGTCTTCCTTCTCTTTCTCCCCCTCATCTTTCTTACCTAGAGTCTCTCTCCGGGCCCTCCTCACGTCTCCGTCCATCGTCCCCATCCTCATCATCGCCCCCTGCACCTGATCCGCTTGCTTTGGCCGCATTCCCTTTGCTCTCTTCGCTCCCCTCAGTACCATGGTCTCCTGCGCCGAGGGCATCTTTGCTTGAGTCCTCTCCTACCTTCTCCCCCTCCCCACCCCTACTCCCCTCGGCTGACTGCGGTGTATCTCCCCCTTCTCCTGTCCCCCTTGGTCTTGCTGCCCGACCACTATTTGTCTGTCCCACCCTCATCGTCAGCTCCATCTCGTCTACCCCCTCGGCCATCTCCACATCATCTTGCTATGCTATGCCTCATCCCTCCATTTGTGCCACTCTATCCTCCAAACAGTGACTCGTGTGATTACTCTTCTCCGTCAGCTCCCACTACACTGTTAGGGGCCCCACAAGTTCCCCAAGTCCTCTCTGATGCTGATCAAGCACTCCTTGTATCGCTCCGCACAAAGTCTCACAACCTCCCGTTGCACTCGCTCGTCCTCATGCCGGTTGTGCTCTCTCCCCCTTGTCTGGGCTACGAATACTGCCTGCACCTCGAGTGTAGCCTCGTATAGCTCTTGTACGTGTGTGATTTTGATGCTGCCTATGCCACTTGGACCCGTTGTAGCTCCTGCCGAAAGGCATCTCTCTGGCCCTGGAGGATGGTGAAGTAGCTGCCCATGACCTTGTCTTAGCTGAGGAACAACCCTCGGATACTGTCTCTGGTGTGCTCTTGCATCGCCCCGCATGCCGAGACCACCTCCTCCCATGGGGTTCGCGGCATCTCCATCCACCCTCGTTGGTCACAGCGACCCTCCTGTTGGGTTGGGTTTTTTTAGCTCCTTTCTTCTACTACCCTTTGGCTAGTGTCAGCAATCGTTTCCCTCCTCCAGTCCTGTGGCAGCTCCTCCGGGCCGCTCCCAATAGGCTCTCGCTCCTCCAGTCCAATTTCCGTCTATGTTTCTTTTTCTCCGCTCACCTTCTCGCCTTTTCCCTTTTCCGTTCCGCTCCCGACTGGCTGCCGTCCATCCCTGGTCCCGACCTTCATGACGCGGTCCTTACACTCCCTAGTCGCAGCCGATGCCTTGCTGGCCTGTATTCCCCCTGTCTCTTGCTTGTTCTCTGTCCACATTGCTGAGTCCTCCCCCACTCCGTCCTCCTTGCTTTGTCTCCCCTGTGTTACCTTTTCTTGGTCTGCCTCCATGTTCATCGTGGGATCACATGCTCCCTCTCAAATCTCCTGATGTGGCCCTTGCCTCTCATCTGAGATTTCTGGTGACATCTGTTGCCAAGCCCCGTTGACCGCACTTTGTCTCACCCTCTCCTATTGCAATACGCTGATCTCTGCCTGTTTCTTTTGCCAGCTCCGTGGCCCTTTTACCATCGTCTTAAATCTTCTATGGGCTGGCCGTAGAGGTAGTTTAGGTTTTTCACCCCCCTTGAACTCAACAGTGGGGTCTTCCGTCGACGGGGTTATCGATGGTTGGAAGGGGGGGAGGGGGGGGGGGTTCTTCCGTCGGTGACGTTGTTGATGAAGGCAGATCCTAGGGGTTCCCTGAAATAGGTTGATCTACTTCATGTATTCTTCTGATTTTTTTGGAATAAGAATCGGGGCCAATGGTGATGTTTTTAATGAGGAAGGGTGTTTGAGTGTTGACCAATTCCCCGGGTATTCCAGAAATACCCCCTCTGGGTATTTCAGCCCCCCCCCCCCCCCACCCCCCAGGCTGGTGGTTTGAGAAATTCTAGGGGGCCCCCTCACGATGAGGAGGGACTCCACTCACGGAGGTGAGAGGGGACCATTGGCTACGTGAGCTGTTAGCAAGCCTTGGACAACAGCAGGCCGCAGTGACCACCATCTACTGTGACAACATGAGCGCCATTGCTCTGACCAAGAACACAGAGTTTTACGCCCGCACCAAGTGTATCAACCTGCGGTACGACTTCATCCATGAGCTCGTGGCAAAGCAGGTGGTGTAGATCAAGTTCTTCCCTTCAAGCATGATGCTGGCTGACTTCCTAACCAAGCAGTTGCCAGCCCACCACTTTCAGCAGCTGAGGGGACAGTGCGAACTTGTGTGATTTTTTTGTCACAAAGTGGGAGAATGATGGATATGAGGGTGCCATAAAGTGAAAAAAATAGGTTGCTCGATACAAATCACCTGGCATGACAGATGTTCCAAAGGTTCTAATGCACTTTACGGAACTCAATTTGGAGTCCGTTTAAGTGAGATATGGATTTCCAAGGTTAGGAGGTCATGGGTCGGATTCAAGTGACAACTGGAGCACTTTTCTCACAAAGCTGGCCAGAATTATTGACATTGACGGCTGAGAGAAGCCTTCAAGGACTAAAGACAGCAAGAGGACCTCCAGGAGAATTCAAGGAACGAGCAGTCCACGATTTTTGGCCGAGCAGGTTGTGGGAGACATAATTCACTTACATGACAATGTAACTGGCGCTCATCCCACTAGGCTAGGAGGGTGCTAGTGGGTCAACTTTGACAGAGTGTATCTCAGTGCTCCCTTGGCCAAATGAGGCATGTAAGGGCTTTCTAGAAATCTGTAATAATGCATTTTCTCACTCAAGATTCAACTCTGATGCTTGAATTCTCTGCAAACCTATATTTTCTCCCATGATATCGTCTTTGCAACCTGCAACTCTCTCTCACAAACAGTTGGTCCTGCCTGGATGGCTCTTAGTGAGCCTAATCATCTCCCTGAGGGCTGCCCCAGTTTGCATCATACACTTGGGTATTAGCACCTCTATTTGATCTCATTTGTAAATCTACCAAGTGGATTTGGGAGAACAGCAGACAAAAAACGTTTCTTTGAGAAACGTTCTGTCATGGCCACCAACATATTCAATTGAGCAATTGAAGCCAGTCTCCTCCAAGTAAAAGGTGGTGGAGAATCGGTCACTTATATGTTGGAATAAATACAAGGACCCAAACTGAATACTGTGGTGCATGAGAGAAGATGTTGGCGGTCGTGCACAAATTGAAGACGAGACCGTTCTATCCAGAATACCTATGGTTCTATCTAAAGACTGAGCCAAATATGAGTTTTTGACAAACTTGATGGATTGAGTTCCTCGAGTCAAATTTTGACAATGACAACAAGTACCGACCTGGAAAACAAATCCAAATCACCGAGATCAATATGTTGGTCAACAAACAAGACGTGTACATCGTGAGGCTGTTTGCAAAGGGTTGTGAGGAGTTTGGCGGGTATCAAAAAACAAGTTTCTGTTTCTACAAACTCTACTGGAGACGGCGAGATAATCGCCAAGTCTTTGCACCACCCATTGAGGAGTTACGATGGATGCTATTGCAGATGTTCCACAACACTGGTCCAGGTGGACACTTTGGCGGGGACAAGACGGTCAAGAAGCTAGAAAAATGTTTATTGTGGGACCGGATGCATACCAACATGGAAACATTATGTTAATCATGCAACACTTGTAAGAGGCAGAAATCGTATTGCATGAGACCACAAGGTCTACTCCAACCACTCTCTGTTCCAACAAAACCATGAATTGACATCATCATGGATTCCGTGATAAGACTGCCTCTCACTCTGGAGGGATGTGATTTCATCCTTGTGGTGGTGGAAAGATTTTCCAAAGTATCCCACTTCACCCCAACGACTACCAGCTATCATAGAAGGAAGAATTTGGCTGATTCTAGGACATGTTATGTGGCTACACAGTGTACCATGTACCATCATTAGCAACAGAGATGATCACTTCACTAGCTGTTTTGGGTGCAAACTGACGACACATTACAACAGTCAAATCCAATGATGTCCATCCTCAAACCAAGTTACAATTTGAGTGGAAACATTAGATGCCTGAACAACTCCTCCGCATTGCATGCAGCCTCACAGCACTGATTAGGTAGCAAAAATGCCGACTGCAGAATTTGCATACAACTCTGCAAATTCCACCAGAATGGGTAAGGTCTCAATTGAGGTGGTTTACGCTAAAATTTGCACCACACTGGTAGGAATACAAAGCTAGAGTAACATTCCCGCGGTTGAAATCCACCGATGGAACTTCTCCAGCGTCTGGGAGAAAACAAGCCAGACCCTCATGAAGGCACAAGCAGCCATGAAATGAGGAGCAGACCGGAATAACAATGACGATGTCTTTGGCGCTGGCGATTGCGTCATCCTCAGCTCAGCAAACATCAAACCCCGTGGACAAGAATCTGCAAAGCTAAGATTCTGATGGTTGGGCCCGTTTGAGATTGAGAAAATGCACACTGCGGTTATAGCTCACCTTTGCCTACTAGACAGCATGATGATCCACCCAGTCTTCCACGTCAGCAAGCTCAAGCGCTATTTGGACCCCAGTGAGAAATTCCTTGGCGGAGACATCGCTCCTCTACCTCCAATCCAAGTGGATGAGGATACAGAGTACGTGATTCAGAACAACCTCAGACAACAACGACGTGGAAAAATGACCGAACATGTGGTCAAGTGGCATGGATACGATGTCACACACAACATTTTGGAGTCCCCTGAAAACCTTTCCGACATCGATCATTCAATCGATTGCTACGACAGGCATCAGTGGCCTACGTTTACTAAATATTTGTGACATCGTGGTCAAAAAGGGGGAAGTGTTACATCCAAAACGAAGACAAGTCCCTGAAATCTGTGAGTGGGGTTTTTTTTCCTTACATCTGTGGCCCACCGGGCATTGAATTCTGGGTCTATACACCTGTCCTGACCTCTAGTGTTTTCTTCCTGAAGGTTCTGATACATTTGACCACTTTCTAGAATGAACAAACGAAGTGTCGCAAACCGCATCGATGTTTTGATACCGTTCGGTTGACTTCTAAACGTTTTTGGACATTTATGAAGATGCACATTGATGTTCTTAGAACCCCCTGAGTTCTCGGTTGAGTTTATCAAAATGACCACTCACAATGTGGTGTTGCAAGCGTCGCTTGACTGGAGTATCCAAGACCTACATATGCCACATTGTGTTTATTGCTATTGTGTATACGTGCTCCACCTGTTGGACACTTATCATTAAAACACACCTACTGCTACTTACAAGATATCCAATTGTCCCTATTTGTCAAAGAATCTTCTGCTCTGTACCTCATCCCTGTGAGCCATCCATGTTCTGCTTGGCGTAACACTATGTCCCACCACGTAGCGTATGCCCCCAACATAGCATATCCTCCAGAATGTAGCACATGTCCCCAACGTGCCCAGCACCAATACCATACTGTTGGTGTTGGTTTGAACTGCTTACTTACCAGTGCTTTGATCACTTTCGACTGGTCTCCACACAAGCATCTATGCAGGAGAGTGAATCAATATGGCTTCCATGCAAACCAAGTGGTGCTTTAAGACAAGGGCACGTTTGAGTCTCTCAGGAGCCCTACAGGATCCATTAGTATTGCCAGTGCCGCTTTGATAGCATTAGGCTTGTGCTGATGAGCCAG
>SZWC01003546.1:0-22501 GCA_023375785.1 Penium margaritaceum
TGTGTGTGTGTGTGTGTGTGTGTGTGTGTGTACTGTTGATGTCAACAGTGACGTCTGTAATGACGTCAGCCAAGGATGGTTGACGTCAACAACTGCCACAACATTATCTACAGGGTCGCTGTTGTAGTTTTTTTTTTCTGACTCTAGTACTGATGTCAGCAGTGGCTGTCACGCTATTGTTGCAGCCGTTGTTGCTTCAGTTACACAGTTGCTGCTGCTACTGATGCTGCAACAACAACTGCTACTACTGTTTCTGCTATAGCAAATGTTGCTGCTGCTACTGTCGCTACTACTCTAGCTGCTACTACTGCTGCTATTGCTACTGTTGCTGCTACTATTGTTGTTGTTATTGCTGATGGAATTGCTAGTGCTATGCTGCTACGTCCTTCTTATGCTGCTGCAGCTCCTATAGCGGCTGTGGTGGCTGCTGCTACTGCAACAGGACCACCTGCGAGGTTGCGGGATTTCTTCTGTTGCTTTTTCTTCTTTGTTTGACCCTGTTCACCGGTCACGACGAGCTACAAGCTTGCTACTCACTACTCGTTCTGAGCTGCAAGCTGCAATCAGCGAGCTCGGTGCTCAGATCTCACTTCTCAATGTGAGCAACGAGCTGTGAGCAGCTACTACTGCTGCTGCTACCGGCAGCTAAAGCAGCTACGGCTGCTAGTTGCTGCTGGCTGTTGTTCAATGTTGATACTGCTGTTGCTACCGGCTGCTATTGCTGCTTGCTACTACTATACGTTGTTGTTGCTGCTATTGCACGCTGCTGTTGCTGGTGCCAGGTTCTACCGCTGCCCGCTGCTAGTGCTATCGCCGGCCATTACTACTTCTTGCTGCTCGTTGATTGCTGATCGTTGTTGTTGCCACGTGCTATTGCTACTACTGCTGTTTCTTGCTGTAGTAGCTGATGCTTGTTGTTGGCACTACTGCTAGTTGCTAGGTCCGTTCTGCTGCTACTGCTTCAATGCTGGCAGCAACACAGTCACCTTCCTGGTGCCTTCGTCACGTGCGCCGATGCTGCTCCAGCCTTGGTTCTACGTGCTAGCTGCGCGTCTACCAACGCTACCACCGTCGTGGGGTGAATGCTCTAGAAAATAATTTTAGCAATGTTTCCCACGTGACGGGAGCGTTTTGATGACGACGCCCGGTGGGTGAATGTTGCCAGAAAAAACATGGCAACATTTCCCCTGCACATGCGCGTTCTGGGGACCGCCGGCATTGACTCGACCTGTTTGCCGGTGTTCTGGTGCTTTTGCTGCGCTCTGGCTCTGATACCAAGCTAAAAAAAATCCTATAGCAGCAGGTTGGGCCAGCATCTTTGTTGATGCAGCATGCGGGAACCCATGCTCGTTGCTGAAGCTGCCCCCTTAGTCTGTTGCACCAGAGCCAAAGTCTGAGAGGTCAAGTGTTTGTTACTTAGAACTGCCCGCACCAGAGTTAGCGCTAGACAACAGATGAAAACTGCAGATGACTGATTGAGAGGTGAGAATGAGCAACAGTGGGAGACCCATCCAAATTCTACCCCCCCCCCCAAGTTGTGTAGAGCTTGTTACTTAGTTTCTAAGCCAATCAGATAATAGACCTATTTTCTGGCAGGTAGGGTTTTCTTGGTGAGCCCTGCCAGACGGCCGACAGCCCAAAACCCGGACATCGTCTGTTTTTCCTGAGAACTAGACCATACCATAGTACGCACGCTGCAAACGCATTCCTGCGGTCAGAATCAGCCAGAAAAATAACAGTGAGGAGTTATGGTTGCCTAAACCCAGGCAGCATCTACGCCAATCGTAGGTACCAACAGTGCCCGAAAATCATGAGACTTGAACCTTAGGCATAACATGGAGCTGCAAACGCAACAATGCATTTAGACATGGCATTGGACGTGTGCAGATGGCATATGCAGCGACAGTGATTGCCAGCGACACAACTTCTGAGGAGGTCTGCCAATGGAATTGAGCACGTTGGAGGGAGGAGGCTCCAGCTAACTACGTGTAGGCCTCAGCGTCAGTCGGCTCCACTAGACGACACTTCAGTAGCGCCGCGGCTCGCCGTCAGTCATCTACACGCCAATGTACACAAGCCTGGAGGTCTCTCACTTGTACTCTGGTACAAGTGAGAGATGTGTGAAAAAGCCAACACAGAGCTTGATGTTCGCTGAGCAAAGGAGGAATTTGTCTCTAGCGGTGAAGATGTCATCAGTGTGATGTCGGCCAGTTGCTCGCCTCATCGCTGCTTGTGTCTTTGCAAGGGTTTGCTGTGTTTCCTCCTAGACAGTGGTGAAATCTCGGCTTTGAATGTCAACCGCAGGAATGTTGCTACGGCTTTGTAGTCCAACTGGTGTGGCCAGTAGTTTGCCATACACCACTTCAAATGGGATTTTACCTGTTGCGGTAGAAACTACTGTGTTGTATGTAATTTCGCTGGTCGGGAGTTTTTGTGCCCAATCCTTCCCGTGAGGTTCGCATAGTGTTTGGACCAGTTATTCAAGCGTCTGATTTGCCCGCTCGGTTTGACCGTCGGTTTGAGGATGACACGTCGTACAAAGTTCAATTCTGCTTCCGTAGCAAGTCATCACTTCGCGCCAAAAACTGCTGGTGAATAGACCGTCTCTGTCGCTTGTGATGGTTCTTGGTATGCCGTGAAGCTACACGATATTATCTAGAGACAGCCATGCTTTTCCCTTGGCAGTGACGGTGGTCGTTGAAGTAGGAAATTTCAGAAAACCTGTTGAAGACCACAAGGATATCGTCATATCCTTCCGGCGTGACTGATAATCCGGTGATGAAGTCCATGGAGATTTTTATTCATGGTTTCTTTGGAACAGGAAGCGGCTACAGAAGTCCGGGTGGCCTCGTGCAACGAGATTTTTGTATCTGAGAAGTGTCGCAGGTTTTATAGAAGTTGGCCACGTCGGATTGGATCTTGTCCCACCAATATCTTTTCGCCAGCTTCTTCAATGTCGTGTTCTCTCCAAAGTGTCGACCTAGCCCAGTGTCATGGCATTTTTCAAGTAGCATTCGGCAAAGTTCGTCGTTCGGGGGAAAGACCACTTGGCGAGTAAAACGCTGTTGCCAATAGGGTGCATCAAATCAGAACATTGTTTCATCACATCCGTCGTGCTGGTCGTAGCCTTGCGCGAATAGTCGTTTGAGGTACTGGTCTCACTGTAGCTGTAGCGTTGCCACGTCAGCCATAAAATTTGGTCGGCGGCTGAGTTCACTCGCTAGATTGATTTTGCATGGCCGGTACTCAATTTCATGGTCAAACCCGGATTCAAGGAACTCCATTTATCGGGTCTGACGTCGACTGAGATTTGGTTGCTTCCTCAAGTACTTTTAGCGCGTGGTGGTCGGTACGCACGATGCATCGGTGACACTCCAGATTGCATTGCCACATCTTGAACGCGTGCACGACCGCCATCATCTCTTTCTTATGAAGTGCATTGTTGAGTTATAGTCCTCCTAGTTTTCGACACATGTAGGCGACCGGCTGTCCGTGGTTGCCATGGACTTGCAAAAGAATCACGCCAATGGCTCGGTCTAATGCATCCTTCGCCATGATGTAGTCGACCGTTGGATCTGCTAATCGTAGGGCTGGCGCCAAGGTCAGAGCGTTCCGCAAAGAGGTGACCGCTTCTTGTTCACTGTCTCCCAACGACAACTCGTTTTCTTTTCAAGTGAGGTCGGAAAGAGGCGCTGACACTCGGGCGTAGTCTCGTACGAATCGCCGGTAGTAATTACAGAAAATGAGAAAAACCTGAATTTCTCAAATGTTGGTTGGCGTTGGCCAATCAGCGATTGCTGCCCCTTTTTTTAGATCCATGGTGATGTGTCCGTTGTTGATGTCGTGACCCAAAAGCAACCAGAGTCGAATTTTGAGAGGATTCTGAGAAATTTCTCTCTTTGTAAAACTTCGACAACTTTTTTGGAGATGTCCATCGTGCTCCTCCGAGGTGCGACTATACACCAGATTGTCGTCGAGGTACACCGCGATGAAATCGTCAAGGTACAGATGGAAAATGTTGTCTTTTACCGCCATAACCGTCGTCGGGGCATTTGTGAGTCCGAACGGCATGACCATGAACTCGAAGTGCCCGTGGCGGGTTTGGAATGTCGTCTTCTCAATGTTGGCGTTTGCCATGGGTATCTGGTGATATCCGCTGCGTAAGTCAATTTTGCTGAAAATCTGAGCCCCTCGGAGTTGGTTGAAAAGTTTGTTAGCTCGGGGAAGAGGGTAGCTGTTCTTGATTGTAGCATCGTTCAACACCCGATAATCCACGTACATCCGCATATCGCCAGATTCTTTTTTTTACGAATAATACAAGTGCGACGTATGGTGACGTGGATGGGCGGATGAACCCCTCACTAAACATCTTGCCGCGCTGCCTTTCTGCCTTGGCCAGCCTGTGATCGCTTATATGATAGGCCCCTCAAACGGTGTGTCTGCTACTCGGCTTCAGTTTGATGTGATGTTCGATGTCTCGCTGAGGAGGTAGCATCTTCGTGCGTTTGTCGGGGAAGAAGCTCGCAAACTCGTGGTTGAGTGGTGCAAAATCTTCAGGTGCCATGGCAAACTTCATTGATGCCGATGAGGCTGATGAGGCCGATGATGATTCAGATTCTACTACTTCCGCTTCTTCCATTGGCTTGAGATGTATGAGCCATGCACAAGCTCCTCGTTGAATAGAGTGCTTGGCCACGTTGAGCAGTATCGGGTGCATTGGTTGTCATTTCTCGGCTTCCACGGTTTCCTCTACTGCTTCCACCTCTCCTGCTTCCGCTGGCGGCTTCCGTCCCTCACGCTGAAGTTGTCATTTGGCACCGTCGGTCTCCACGTAATTGTCGCCGTTGTGTTGGTTGATATGCGGATTGTGCCAGTGCAGGAAATCTTGTCCGAGGGTGATTTTGTGATCACTCATTCGACAAGGTCTCCAAACCGTTACATCCCATGCATTCCCCACTTGTAGTCGTAATGGTTTTCGAAGTCTCTGTATCTGTAGTCTCCCGTTGACGAATTTTCCTTCGAACACCCTTGGTTTGGTCGAAAAACCCAGCATGAAAACCATGTCGTTGGTTACGAAGTTGTGTGACGCTCCTCCATCCAATAGTGTCAGTATCGGTCTACAAATTTTGCATCCTTGAGGCTAAGCTTTTAGCAATATCGCCGGTTGGTCATTTTCATACCCCTCGTAGAACTTTGCAATCTTAGAAACCCTCTACGGTGGTGTGGACCGTTCAGATGGACAACCGTTTGGCGCAGATCTCTCCTCCCGGACAAGAGTTCTGCCTTTTACTCTCGCCCTCTACCACTTCTCAACTCATCTTTGTACGAATTCCCCCCTTTTGTGCCTGCTACTTGTTCAAAAAATTGCGAGCAATGTGTCCGACTTTTCTGTTGTTATAGCAGGTTCGCGTATCTCTCTGGTCGACGGCGTCCACTTCCATCGAAGTCGAGGAGTGCGCCGATTGGTTTCTTCTATTTCTACGATGATTGTGGTTAGGAGGTCGCCAGCCGTAGGATTCCTGGATCTGAGGATTCTAGTCGGCCCTGTCGATCGTTTCTGTGGCTCCGATCATTCGCGGCAAGGTGTCAGATATCTCGCTTTAGGCTGTTATTGTAGTGAAAACAAATTTTTTTGGGGGTGATGTCTGCTTCGGTGATAATCTTGCGGAATCTCCGCGTGACTCTGCCACGCTGGACTACTGATGTAGACGTTGGAGTTTTTATCGTTTGTTGGACTTCTCGTTCAGCCGTCAAAAGCGTGTGAGCATTGCGTGCAAAAATTCATTCTAGTCGGTTTGTGGCATTTGTGCATCTTGCCACTGCGGGTTGATCTACTCCAAGCGTAGAACGCCTGTGGTCGACGATGTGAGACGGGCGCCATGGGCCGTCGATGAGGCCCCACCGGTCTCCTGTTGCCGTTGGACGGTCTTTAGGTCAGACCACCGACTTAACACCATGCTACGTAAAAGCGCGGCCGTAAGGTCAATTTTCTTTTGGTCTTTGTTGACCCCAGCAGCGGTGAAGTACATCTCCAAACTCGTCAGCCACATCCAAACCGTTGGACGTTTTGAGTTTGGAGGATCAAACAATTCTGGTGGAGCCGGACAAATTTCCGGTTTGCTTGTGAGTTGGGAATTCCTCTTGACGAGGACCACTTCACGCACGCTTGTGTTGCGAAGAGCTTCCATCGCAACATTGAGTTGTTGGAGCATGTGGTTGTTGATTCCTTTGAGCGCAAAGATAATTTTTGCTAGCTCCTTGTTGATCTATGCCTGTCGTTTAGTGCCACCTATTGTCCCTGCTGGCGTCGTCAAGGCTGTCCAAAGGGGTGGCTGGTTTATCACCGTCAGGTCCGTGACCGGATTGGTCGCCGAATCTGTAGAGGTTGTTCCAGTTGCTGCAAAGCCTGCCACGCTAGCATTCACTGTTTCCTTGGGGTTTGCGTGCATTGGCACATTCTGCTCCTCCATTGCCGAACTTGTCGCTAAATACCTGCTACTGGTCGTCGGTTGCGCTCACTTGCCTCACGTTGTAGTTGCAAATTCTGCTAATTCTAGACATGCGAGATGCGCTGACGGCTTGTGCAAGGTAGTCCTCCGGTTGGGTAACGTAGTCAGATGCCTCTCTAGCACCACTGCACTCTGGTACCAAATGTTACGCCGAATGGAGTGTAGATGGTGAACAGGTAGACATTGCGAGGCAAAACACAATTTCAAACTTGGGACACTTGAGCAATTTTCAATTAGCGGTCACTGTACTTCAATGACAAGTGTCAAAATGATCAAATATATATACAAGTGTTGAGTTACGAATGAAGCATAGTCGGGGTCGTATCTCTACAAATCCAGATTTTTCTTGGTGCATCAAGAAGTTGACCAAAAGGTCGTGATACTTCTGATCGTAGGTTCGTGAGAGTGGTGGAAGCTGTCAGAAGGTTCGGGAATATCCACTGAGGACGGGGCAGTTGGCCAGTTTGCTCTCGACTGTCGGAGTGATTATCGCGGGTCTCGCGATGCAATGGGCTGTTTGTGTAACAACAGAAATGCTAACTCGGAAAGATTAGGGACTTGTGTACGTCTGGTACGTAACATACCCTGACGCTTCTCCTTCCATACATAGCAGAACGATTTGAAACCGGGAAGAACATAGATTATAAATAGGTAGAGGCTATTTCTTAAAGGACGATTGGGGAAATACGGACACTTGAGTTATCTTCGGCACTTTGACCTAGGAGCCCTGGTTGCTTGCGCGGTTGGATACAGGGACCCATTTCAATATCTGACGAACCCCTTGTCCCCCTAAGCGATCTGAGCATCTAGAGGGCCCGGTCGGCCAATGTCGATAATCTCAGGGCCCGTCGGCTATGTCTCAATCTCAATCCGACAACATCATTGGCCGGCATTTGCCCATGACAGTCAATGGGTAGCGAACCAAATTAGAAAAAACTTGATATTTTATGTAGCATACTTGAGAAAAGATAACATCTCAACAGAACTGGTTCCCATCATGTAGTCCTTCCATTGCGTACGGTTTTAGGATTTCACAGAATCATTCTATGTGTTTCCCAGTGTGTTATGCCTGCAAGCAGTTATCTAAGATATCCAGCCAGGTAGCAGCACGGCTATCTCCAGCTGTGCCGACAGCTGGCGGGCTTTCTCGTTGACCGCCGCTCAAAAACAAGCTTCAATGTTGATGGATCCGGCAATACTGGTCATCGCGTTCAAATGCGGTGATAACCCGGCCCCCAAGAGCAATGTATCCAGTAATCTATCATTAGTAGTAATTGTTCTTTGATAGATAGGCCAAGCGGAACGTGGATGGTTCATAGAGATGAGGTACAGAAGAGGATTCAAGGATTTAGGACAAATGGATGTTTTGAATCAAGTAGTGAGTGTACTTTAATACTTTCAAGTGAGTCAAGAACATATACACAATGCCAAGAATGAGAATGAGGAATACGTTGGGTCCTCGACGCTTGAGCCGAGCGACACATGCGAGGTCACATAGTGAGTGGCTGCTTTGAGAAGCTCCATCAAGAAGTGGGGGGGCTTCGAGAATATTGCAACGCAATTTTATAAAGATCCAGTGTCGTGGAGGAGTCGACCGAACAATATCAAAACATTGACATAGTTCTCGAGACTTCTTTTGACCATTCTTGCAGTTGGTCGAAGTAGTTAGAACCTTTCGGAACGGAACACCGGAGGTCGGGGAAGTTGGCCAAAATGCCCTCTGCATAAAAACTCAGAGGTCGATGCGCGGTGGGCTACACATGTAATGACAAAAATTCCCACTCGCGGAGTTCAGGGACTCGTGTAAATCAGGGACAAGACACTTCTCCCCCTTTTAACCATGACGTCCTGGCGCGCTACTGGACATAGGCTGGTGTCGGCAAAAGCAGCTGTCGATCTGATGGTTGACGTCCCATAGGTTGTCGTAGGATTCCCATCTATTTTGCATGGCATCGTAGCCATGCCACTTGACTAGATACTCTGTCGTTTTTCTATGGCGTTGATGTCCAAGGATATCTTCAAGAATGTACTCCGTATCCCCACCCACTTGTACCAGAGGTGGAGGTACGATGTCTCTGCCGGGGAAGTTTCTCCTGGGATCCTAGGAGTGTTTGAGCTTGCTGATGTGGAAGAAAGGATTAATTGCCATACTTTCAGGTTGGCGAAGGCGAGTAACAACGTAGGTTTGCATTTGCTCAATCTCAAGAGACCCCAACCACCAAGGATTTGAGCTTTGCAAAGTCCTATCCTTGGAGTTTGATGTTCGCTCAGCCAAGGAGGACGTGTTTGCCAACACTGAACACATCATTGGTGCAATGTCTGTCAGCCACTGGCTTCATGGCTGCTTAGGTATTTGCAAGAGACCGTCGTGTCTCCTCCCAAATGCGTGCAAAGTCCGTGCGGTGGATGTCAACCGTAGGGATGTTTCTCTAACTCCCTAATCTAGGTGATGTGGTGGGAGGTTTGCCGTACACCACTTTAAAAGGAATTTCACCTATTGTAGTAGAAGTGGCTGAGTTGTATGCGAGTTTGACGGTCAGTAGTTTAGTCGCCCAATCGGTAGCGAAGGGCACACGTAAAGTACGGAGGATTTGTTCGAGCATCTGATTGGTCCGCTTGGTTTGCTCGTCGATGCGAGGATGGAATTCTGTTGATAACTGGATCTGACTACCATAACACCTCATCAATTTATGCCAAAAACGGCTAATGAAGCAGCCGTCTCTGTCGTTGATGATGGTACGTGGCAGGTGGTACAACTGTACGATCTTGTTTGAGAACAGCCGCGCTATCACTTTGACGGTGACGGTGGTCATCATCGGAATAAAGTGCGACACTTTATAGAATCTTTCCACAACAATGAGGATGTCATCATATCCCTCGGGAGTGACAAGAATCCTGTGAAGAAGTCCATGTTGATGCCTGCCCATAGTTTTGTTGGAACAGGTAGTGGTTGGAGTAGGCCGGGTGGCCACGTGGAACGATGTTTTTGTCTCTTATAGGTGTCGCATGATTTGAAGAAAGTTGTCACGTTGGTCTGCATCTTGTCCCACCAATACTGTTTTGCAACCTTTTTCATTTTCTCGTCCTCGCCAAAGTGCCCACCTTGACCAGTGTGGTGGCATTCTTCCAGTGGCATTCTTCGTAGCTCCTCCTTTGGTGAAACGAGAATCTGGTGAGTGAATCATTGTCGCCAGTAGGGATCGTTGAACCAAAACTTGGTCTTGTCATACCCGCCAAAATCCTCGTAACCCTTCGCAAGTAGGCTCGCTAGGTAGGGGTCTTGTTTGAAAAGAAAAGTGCTGATATTGACCGTTAAACTCGGTCGCGAATTTAGAGCATCTGTTGGATTAGTTTTTCCAGGCTGGTACTCGATGTCATAGTCGAAGTTAGACTGGAGGAACTCCATCCATTGAGTTTGTCAACAAATCAGATTTGGCTGCGTCTTAAGATGTATTAGCGCATGATGGTCGGTGTAGGTAATGCATTGTCGAAATTCCAAGTAGTACCTCCATTTTTTTAATGCGTGAGCAAGTGCAAGCATTTTTTTCTCATACACCGTGTAGTTGAGTTCCGGCCTGTGTAGTTGTTGCGACATGTATGCAAATAGTTGTTCCCCACCCTCGTTGTGTTGGAGGAGAATGGTTCCAATGGCTTGATCGGACGTGTAGGTGGCCATGATGTAGTCCACCATAAGATCTGCCAATAGTAAGGCAGGCGTCAAGGACACAGTGTTTCTCAAAGTGTTGAAAGCTTCTTGTTTTCTGTCCCCCCAATTCCACTCGGTGGTTTTTCAAGTGAGATTGGAGAGAGGCGCAGACACTTGCACGTAGTCCTTTACAAATCGATGGTAGCAGTTGCAGAAGTCCAAAAATACTTGAATTTTCTGAACAGTTATAGGCGTCGGCCAATCAGCGACCGCCTCCACCTTTTTTAGGTCAATGGTGATTCATTCGTTGCCGATGATGTGGCCCAAAAACTCCATCGATTGGCAACCAAAGTCGCATTCCGAGAGTTTTCCGCAAAGCTTCCCTTGTTGTAAAATCTCAATAACTTTTTGTAGAAGTCTGTTTTTCTCCTCCGGGGTGCAGCTTGTGAAAATAAACGGTTCACTTTCTATGCACTTCTGAAGACTTGAGTACTTGACCTTGAACTCCTAACCTCTTTGCAGTCACCTTTGAGTGACAGTTACAGTCATGAGGTGCATATGCAAACTCTCTCTCTCTCTCTCTCTCTCTCTCTCTCTCTCACTCACTCACTCACACACACACACACACACACACACACACACAACCACATAGCCACCCAGACAGGTGTTGTCAGAACACATGTGCTAGAGAGGCAAGGATAGTCTAAATGCCTAGCTTTGCAATAGCAGAGGAGAAACAATAAATGAGGTCAGAGTCACCTCATTAGGAGTGTTCCATAAGGGCCACACCCCGTGACCTCCTTGAGCGAATCGCTCATGGGGAGACCTACACAACCATATTAAACATTGACATATCCCTAAAATGGGTATTCCAAGGCAAAGTAATTCTGTAACAATATGCAAGGAATAAAACAGGTCGAACAAAGCAGGGGGCATATCCCATCAATTATGAACACTCCCCCTTACACCCTACTCCTTTATGGTCCATGCCATCTCAAGCCTGTAGCTTGGGCATGAGAATAGAAGAGTAGTGCTGCAAGTGCCTTGGTAAGAAAATGCGCTTGTTGGTCTTGTGAGTGGACGCCGTGAACAAAGATGCTCCCAATGCGTAGTGCCTCACGCACGTAGTGATGCACCACATGAATGTGCTTCATACACCGATGGTGAACACGGTTCTCTGTGATCTTCATTGCTCTTTGATTGTCACACATGAGAGGTACCTGCAAGATGTGAATGCCAAGCGAATGCCAAGGAATGCGCCACCAGGTGGCCTCCTTTGCTGCATCACTCAAGGCAACATATTCTGCTTCTATTGAGCTGGTAGTGATGTAGTCTTGCTTGGCTGTCCTCCAAGATACTGATTCCCCTCCAATCTTGAAGATGTATCCACCTCTCTTATGAGATCCCTCTATATCTACTGCATAATCGGTGTCGCTGAAACCCACCAACTGTGGCCCATCTGGTGAAAGAGTGAATCTCAATCCCACATTGGCAGTATCCACAATGTTCTTCAGCACCTGGACCAAAGCATCAAAATGGAGCTGACGTGGGGTACTATTGTACTGCAAGAGAAGGCTAACAACATGTACGACATCAGGTCTGGTGGTGGTGGATGCGTATAGTGAACTACCAATAATTGACTGATACATGTGTGCATCCCCTAGGCCTCCAACTGTATCCTATGAGGCATTTGCGATGGTGCCAATTCCTTTAGGGGTCATTGGAGTTACGACTGGTCTCACATCCTCCAACACTGCTACATACTTTGTCACTAACCCCTTCAGAAACCTGTGCTGTGCAACCTCGATCCACCCTTCCTGCCGGTTCCTCTTCACCTCCATCCTAAAAAATGCACCAACATTTCCCAGGTCCTTCATCTTGTACCGCCTACTCAGAAGCACTTTGGTGCTGTTCATCTTAGGTATCGATGGAGAAAATATGAGAAGGTTGCGAATGTAGAAAAGGACTACCACAAGGCTTGATTCTGTCCTTCTCAAGAAGAGGGAATGATTTGCTACACTTCTTTTGAAACCACCATCTGTCAGCCAGTTGTAAGTTCCTCGTTCCAACATCGCGGAGACTATTTCAAGCTATAAATTGCATGCTTTAGCCAACAATATCTTCCACTACCATCATCAACCCCCTCGAGTTTGACGATGAAAGTTTCTTCTTGAAGTTTACCATGAAGAAAGGCATTCTTCACATCCATTTGGTGAATCTCCCAGTTGTACTATGCAGCCAGACCGAAAAATCCTCGACCACTGGAGTACTTTCTGACTGGTGTAAAAGTAAAGTCAAATTCAGTTCCTAGAATGATTGAATACCCCTTCACTATGAGTGGTGTCTTGTATGTATAAATACTACCGTCGTCATGATTCTTCACCTTAAAACCCCACTTTGCCTCCATTGCTCTTCTGTCAGATTGTAAGGGTACCTTCTCCCATGTGTCAAAGGCGTAGATCACACTTAGCTTTGCTTCAGTGGCCTTCTTCCACAGATTTGCCCCAGCACATGTGACAACCTCTCTACACATTGATGGAATGAATGGCTTTATTGAACAGCCTAGGTGGATCAAAGATCCTTCACTGATGTGTTGCCATGTGATATTGACTCCGAGAGGTGGTTCAGTGGAAAGTAGTGCCTGACAAATGATTGTATTGCACATGCCTTTTTATGACTTCCGCTGGAGATCTCTCCATCTTCCCCCTCTTTGATATTGTAGCTCATCGACTGTTACAATAGATTGACCTGAGGACTTAGCTGCTTTCTGCTCTTGCTCTAACATCAGACGCATGAAGGGACCAACTGAACATGGGTCACTGGCTGCCCTTGCTTGCTGCAATGGAGGACATGTCCATGGAGATGGAGCTATCCGGAAAGATGTAGGTGAAGACGGAGGAGATGTTGTTTCAGTTGGACTCGTTTCCTGCCTAAGTTGTGGCATGGTAGATGTTGGACCATGCCTGGCATAGGGTCATTTTGCTGTTGTAAGCATTGTTGTTGTTGCCGATGGTGTTGTGGCTGATGTTGATGTTGTTGTTGCTACTGCTGTTGCTGTTGTGGTTGAGAAGGAGACACTCAGTAAGGATAGACCGGTATTGTGACTAGATTTGGTGTACTTGGCTGATGAGCTGGGGGAGGAGGTGAGTGAGAAATTTGTACGGGATGTGAATGTTGGAAAGCAACCTGACCTTCCTTGATAGTCATGAGGTGCAAACCAGGTCTCTTAGAACTCCATGTGTTGTAATGCGACCAACTGATGAGTCTCCAAATCATAACACCGCCAAGCCTTTGAGACTGTACCTGGTCCCAGAGAAATACCCCACCGTCCAGGACCATGGAGTTTCCCATAACGATCATCTCAAGATCTCTGGTAACATACGATGCTGTCCCACACCCGTACGGGCAAGTCGGCTCTCTCTGTATGCCGCAACTGCCAAGGAGTAACTATGAGTTGTAGGTGACCGTGAAGAATGCGGTTTCATGCCACGACCACATACTACACTGCCTCGCCCCAGAGACCTAGAGGGACGCTTGCTGCTATCATGATTGTATGGATTGCTTCATTCAGAGTGTGATGCCAATGCTCTACAACCCCATTTTGCTATGGGGTCTGAGGAGATGAGATCTGATGCTGAATACCCTGACGCATAAAAAACTCCTCAAATGCGTGGCTAGTGAACTCTCCCCCTCTGTCACCACAAAGAATGCATTGTGGATGTCCACACTTCCATTGTGCATGAGAAAACCAACTACAAATGGCAGTTGCGGCATGTCCCTTTTCCTTCACTACGAAGTACCATGTCATCTGCGTGTAATCGTCAATGACACTTAGCACATACCGTGCACCTTCTGCCGCTGAAGTTGGGAACTGATAACCAAGGGTCCACAGCGTTGATCTGTTATGCCCCTTGTCCATAGCTGACATTTGGACAGGCACAGGACAGACTAGGCATACACTGCTCCCTTGGAGTAAGTCCCCTAAGTCAGGTCCAGATATACAAGGCATGCACTACTCCTTTGGAGAAAGTCCCCTTGTTTGAAACTGGATAGTATAGCCAGCAAACACTCTGTAGGACAAATCCTTGTGGCTTAGACGTTCCAGAGTTAGACTCTGGAGGGACTAATTATCTTTGTGACCAAAAGGGGGACATGAAGGTTCTGAGAGACATCTCAAAACATTCCAAGGTCCTTCATGGTGGCTATCGCCACTTGGCGGTCACAGAGATTGCCATGTAGGCAAGGGGGATGACGCAATCCAGATTGCCCCCAAAGTGGCTCAACCACGGAGCCACTACGTACCTAGGCTAGAGGCTGACTCTATGACTATAAGTACTTTTCAGCTGCCTATAGTTAATTACAGTTCTTACCTTTGAGATTCCTCACAGAGTTGTCTACCAAAGTCAGACACTAAAGAAGCATTGGTTGGTCTAAGACCCAGGAGTTAGCTCCTCGTATGAAAGTGACCATGTGCTAAGGACACAGTGCAAGGAAGTGATTCCTATGAACAGCGTAGTGTGGAATCGTGATTATGAGGGTGATATCTCCTCCTACTTGAAATGTTAAGGGCAGACGGTAAGTGTTATTGTGTCAGCCTTGTTTTCTGGCCCGTTGTCTCAAGCCAATTGACAAAGGGTGATGGGCCAACACCGACTAGTTGTAAGGCACGCTTCTTTGTGCTCTCTTGTCCTCTTTGCTTTGTAGCGCGTATCAGCTCCATCAGCTCCATCAGCTCCATCAGCTCTATCTGCTCCATCAATTCCAACGGCGGGTGCTGGCACTTAGCAAACAAGGGCCAAGGACAAGCTCTGCCCTTGGATGCCCGACTCTTGGACCCTAACCAAGATAAGCTCTGCCCTTGGAGGCACGACCCTGCGTTCGCTAGATTACATTCTTCTCTGTTTGCAGGTGATCAATGGCTGAGGGACAAGCAACGGATCTGTACCTTCTAAATTGGTAGCAGACAACAGCCTACATCAGCCTACACCGGCCTCAATGAAGCTAAGAAGTAGAGAAACAGTGGAAGTAGCATGACGACGTGTAAAATGCTCAGCCTTGAGCAGGTCAATGGTGACATGTCAATGTTCACAGAGGTGGGTTTTCCCTCGTGGAAATGGCATTTTCAGATCAACATGAGAGTGCACGACTACCTGAAAATGTTCCTTGTAGAAGAGGTTGAACGACCAAAGGACGACCCTGGGTATGAAGAATGGAGTGCCAAAAATGACATGACACTTGCCATCATTGTGACATCAGTGCATGAGTCACAACATACCCATCTCCATGACATTACACATGCATCCAAGGCTTATGAGAAGCTTGCACGTGTGCACCAATGAACAGCTCTTGCTAATCGCCTCTTCATTCTTAAGAAACTGATTGGGATGATGGTGAGCAAGGGAGAGTCAATTCAGGACTTCCTAGTGCAGCTTGAAGGATTGCTCCAACAAGTTACCCAGATGAACTGGGATCTCGACACCAACATGCAAGCCATGATCCTCATTGTATCTGAAAGCTGGAGTTCTCTCATCATTGTCTTGGGCAGTTCGAAGGAGGAGGAGCTGAAGTATGAGGCAGTGTTCGAGTACGTGCACAACGAGGCCATGGGTCGTAGTGGTAGTGAGGCCAACATTTCAGCCTATGTTGCATAGTACGGTGGTCGTGGGAACAACTCCTCTTCTGGTCAGAGTGGCAACGAAAGCAATGGCGGTGGAGGAAGAGGCAATGGTGGCGGTGGAAAGGGTTCAAAGCTTCTTGGGAAGTGCCATAACTGTGGTAAACCTGGACACTGGTCATGAGAGTACAGGGCTCCCAAGAAGGAAGACGGAGGCAATGGTGGTAAGAACAAGGGCAAAGGAAAGGGTAAGAAGGAGTTGACAAACATGATGCCTGTGAGTGTGCCCACAACCAAGGGAGCGGCACTACTCAAGCATGGAGCCTACGGGCTTGAATCTGGCACAAACCACCACTCTTCAACAGAGAAAGATGGGTTCATCTCCATTGGGGACACCGAACATTGCTTCAAGTGTGCCAATGGCAGTCTTTTCCATGCACAAGGTGAGGGAGACAAGTTGATCAGTATCAATGTGAACGGTGCTAAGAAAGACTTGAAGCTAGAGAACACCGTCTACATGTCATGTTTACCGGCAAACCTCTTGTCGGTGTCCAAAATCATGGACTACGACATGACAGTCATCTTGACAGAGGAAGAGGTCGTGATTTTTAAGAACAAGGACATCAAGATCTCCTATCACAATGAGAGTCTCGTTGCACAAGTCCCAAGAGTTGATGGGCTCTATGTTCTCCAAACCAAGCCCCTTAAGCGTACATCTGAGGGGTATGCGACGGTTGAAGAGCCCAAGTCTCCAAAGCTTGATATCACACCACGAGACATCTCCATGGAGGTTGATTCCACCAAAGACACAGATGCTGAGCTATGGCATAGGCGCTTTCGCCATGTGGCTGACAGCATGTTGTAAGCTCTGCAGCAGCACAAAGTGGTTCATGGAATGGAAGGATGAGAGAAAGTGCAAGAAGCTCCGTGAGCCATGCCTCCAAGACAAGGCAAAGGGAAAGCTCTTTGAGTGGTATGGGCAACGTGCTGCTGCAATCTTGGACATGATTCACTCTGATATGTGCAGACCATTTCGCACTCCTTTGAATGTTGACAGCAAGTATTTCTTGACCTTCATCGATGACCATAGTTGCAAGATGTGGATCTACTTCCCCAAGGCAAAGGGAGAGGTCAAGGAGATGCTGCAAGATTTTGTAACCATGGTAGAGCGGCATATGAGTAAGAAGTTCAAGGAATTACGTACAGACAATGGTGGTAAGTACGAGGCGTGGAAGGGCTGGTTGAGTCAACACGGCATCAACCACCAGACCACCATGCCTTACACCCCCTAGAGCAATGGTTTTACCGAGCGGATGAACCAGACTATCCTTGGCATGACACGAAGCATACTCTTTGACACCAAACATCCACCTCACTTCTAGGATGAAGCTGCAAGAACTGCTTGCTACCTTGGGAATCTTACTCAAGCAGCCGTACTTGGAAGACGTGACAAGAAGCAGCAAGAGAAACAACTGAGGACACCGTAGGAGTCTGGTCAGGGAAGAAGCCAGATGCCTTACACTTGAGGGTCTTTGGCTATACTGCCTGGGCAAAGGTCCAAGCAAGAGAAGGAAGTGGTAAGCTGGATGCTTGTGCTCGCAAGTGTGTAATGGTCAGCTATGACACACAAGGCATACAAGCTATGGGACTAAGCAGCTAGAAATCTCATCAGGAGCTGAGATGTCGAATTTGATGAAAAGGCGCTCAGCAAGGGAGAGCTGTTGGATCCTGTCCGTGCCCCCAAATTAGGAGAGTGGGTTGTGTTTCTCAAATCAGGTGATCAAGAACCTCAAAATGGTAGATTGTACCAGTGAAGCAGGATAATGGTGCAACTGGGAGAGTGGCTGTGCAAGCTGGCACAACAAGAGACTCTGACAATGAGTCTGAGTCCTGAGTCCAACTCTGAGGCCGATGGCTCTTCCTCAAACAACGGATCATCGGTACCGCAAGAGTAAGAGAAGCAGTTGAGCCTCGAGATACCACCAGCCACACTCGGACATAGCACGTCCCGGAAGAAACATGTACCGAAGTACGATGCTGAGAGTGCCAAACGGACCGAACTCAGCTGGTCATGTTTGGCTCAGGGAGAGCCTGCGACACTAACGAAGGCCATGACGATGCCAGATGCGGCCAAGTGGAAGGAGACAATGGATAGCGAACTCGCATCCATTGAAAAGAACAAAACATGGGTTTTGGTGGACAAGCCCCTAAATGCCCACATGGTGGGGTCAAAGTGGGTACTCCGAAACAATTTCAAGCAGGATGGTATCATTGACAAGTATAAGGCAAGAGTTGTGGCAAAGGAATTCTCCCAGCGTGTAGGCTCAGACTATCAGGAGACCTTCGCGCCCTTTGTCACATTTGCCTCCATCAAATCCATGTTGGGTATTGCTATTGCAAAAGATCTGGAGGTCCACCAGATGGATGTCAAGACATCTTTCCCCTATGGACAGCTTGACAAAGAGGTGCTGATGGAAGTGTCCGAAGGAGTGAAGGCTCCAAAGGGCAAGGTATGCAAACTCGTGAAAGCGCGCTACGGACTGAAACAGGCTCCAAGGATGTGGTACAAGGAGATGGAAGGCTTCATGGCCAGGCTCACCTTCACGCACTGCCAGAATGACCCTAGTGTCTATGTGCGAGACAATGAGCAAGGCTTGATGCTGGTTGCAGTATACGTGGATGACTTGATCATCTGCTCTTCATTAGTTGAGCTATTGAACAAGCCGAAGTCAGATCTTAGCAACAGGTTCAAGATGAAGGACATGGGTCCTCTTGAGTTCTACCTGGGGATAATAATCCACCGCAACCAAGTAGCAGGTACCATCGAATTGAACTAGACAAAGTGCATCATGGAGGTCCTCAAGCGCTACAACATGGAGGAATGCAAGCCCATTAGCATACCCATGACAACAGACGTCAAGCTCTCCTCCTCCATGAGTGCCAGCATGGAAGCAGACTGGCATGAGATGGAGAACATTCCCTACCAGTCTGCTATTGACAGCCTCATGTATGCCATGGTAGGAACCCGCCCTGACATTTGCAATGCTGTGGGACAGGTCAGCAGGTTTGTGGCCAATCGAGGATCACAGCACTAGCAAGCATTGAAGTGCATCATGTGCTATCTACAGAAGAAACAAAAAATGGGACTCCAGTTTGGAGGCCAAGAAACATCTGACCCACTGTGTCTCGTGTACTACACCGACGCCAACTAGGGAGGGAAAATCGATGACAGAAATTCTACCTCGGGCTTCGTGTGCCTCTTGAATGGTGGTGTAGTCTCTTGGGCAAGCAGAAAACAGGATTGTGTCTCCCTCTCTACCACTAAGGCATAGTACATTGTGCTGTCAAAAGCATACAAAGAGACACAATGGCTACGCAGCTTGTTTGCTGAGATGAAAGTGTCACAATCGGAAACAACGGTGGTCCAGATCGACAACAAGAGTGCCATGAAGATGGCAGAGGATGGCGTCATCTCCCGGCGGACCAAGCAAATTGACATCAGGTACCACTACTCACGAGACCTGGAATGCATGGAGACTAAGAAGATGCTCGTAGATTGCATGGCCAAGGCGTTTGATAGCGAATCCCATTCTGCAGGTATCCAAGGGATCTCTATGGTCAACGCATTAGACGACGACTAAAACCAAGACAGCTAGAGAGAGAAGATATCTCACAGAAAATGGACAGAGGTGCAAGGGAGAGTCTGTTGATCTGATATGCCCCTTGTCCATAGCTGACATTTGGACAGGCACATGATAGATTAGGCATTCACTCCTCCTTTTGAGTAAGTCTCCCAGCCTGATCCAGATAGACAATGCATGCACTACTCCTTTGGAGTGAGTCCCCTTGTTTTAAACTGGATAGCATGGCCAACAAACACTACCTAGGAAAACTCCTTGTGGCTTAGACATTCCAAAGTTTGTCCATGGAGAGGTCGCTGGGTCAAATCCCGGCCCAGTAAATATTTTTCTTTGTGACCAAAAGGGGTACAGGAAGGTTTTGAGAGACATCGCACAACATTCCAAGGTCCTTCTTGGTGGCTAGAGCCACTTAGCGGTCACAGAGAGAGTCATGTAGGCAAGGGGGATGATGCAATCCAGATCGCCCCCAAAGTGGCTCATCTAAGGAGCCACTACGCGCCTAGGCTAGAGGCTCACTCTAGTATTATAAGTACCTATGGTTGCCTATGGTTGATTACAGTTCTTACCTTTGGGAATCCTCTCAAAGTTTGTCACCAAAGGGAGACGCTAAAGAGGCACTGGTTGGTCTAAGCTCCATGAGTTAGCTCCTCGCGCAAAAGTGACCAGTTGCTAAGGACATAGTGTAAGGAAGTGATTCCAATGAATTGCTGAATGTGGAACCGTTATTCTAAAGGTGATATCTCCTCCTAGTCGAAATACTAGGAGCGGACGGTAACTTCCATTGTGTTGGCCTTGTATTCTAATCCGTTGCCTCAGGCCGGTTGACGCACAGTTCGGTGTGAACTAGTTGCTATGGAGCTATGGATCTGTGCTCGTGATGAGGAAATGGCTGTTGCATCATTTTTCAGCTGCCAAAAGCAAAAAATGGGTTAATCATCTGCTATTTTCTTATCATTTCAAGATCAAGGCCATCAGTCAGGCGTGCTTGAGTGAACTCTTTGAGGGAGGATGGACCTACGTGTGCCAGGTGTTGGTGTAAAATCTCCAATGTGCTGGAATCAAGACTGGCCGGAAGGTAGGTACGTGGTTGTGGATGGGCAGTTAATGATCGTTGTGGTATGCTGTGCACGTCTCTTGAAAGTGGCTCTCTAAAATCTACGTCCTACCACGTTGAATGTTGCACCACTTGTTTCTTTGTATGATCGTAAAACCTCCTTCTCAGTTCAGCCCTGGCCCGGATAGCAAGTTAAGCCTCAGACGTGCGACATACAAGGCCCCAGTCAAACACATCTTACCTTTCTGACCTTGGACACATATTGTTCCCACTCCTTCAAGGGGTAGTGACTCGCCTGAACCTATTCTAATTGCTGAGAGGGATGTCGAAGAGTACAATGTTCCAAAAAATCAATATCCAAGAACATATGGTGTTTTGCACCTGTGTCCGAGAATCCAACCAAATCTACTTGATGCTTGTTCCATCGTTACAGCCATGTATCCTACATTGGTGCGTCTGCCAAAGTGGGCAAGTCCCGACCAAGCTGAGTTTTGAGATAGGACCACATGTGGGTAGGGTGAAACTGAACCAAGAATTGAAGCAAGACCTAGAGCCTACTCTAGAAACTCTTTCAGAGCGATCTGACCGATTGGCCCCATACCATTCCCAGCTTTTTTTGTTACAAGGATCTACTGTTTTTGTCTCTGATCTAATTGGTTCCGGATGGTTAACTAGCCTTTCTTTGTTTGGCCGAGACTCGAGATCAACTCTTTGTCCTCTTTGTCCCCCTTTGGGAGATCCGTGTCGGGGAATCTGCGGGGTGCGGTCCCAACGTTTCTTTGATCGTCTCTTGTTGGTTTATGTCTTCCTTTTTGGGCGAATCTGGGACTGAGCGTGAGCTTTCTGGTCGCCTCACGCTACGTGAGCAGGAATTTAAAGACAGTCACTTTTGCAAAGGGAATAACGCAATTTTGAATTGTTTTTTTTAACATAGACATGATCACAACATTTTCAGGGCTAGTTATGAACTTTCCAATGCATCAAACCGTGTGTGATTCGGCCAAGCGTAGCCCAAGTTACGCTTGCCAAAGCGCAGGTCTCACCCACCACGGAAACGCTGAACACTTCCATAGTGCGCACACGCCGTGGCACCTTTCTTCACATGCAAAGTGCCTTTCCCAATGCGCAGATCTCATTGAACGTGGTGTAGGCATCTCCTGCAATGTTTCCATGCACCTTCCCCACTTTTGGGTCGAGTTTGGTGATGGGGTGTGACGGGGTTCGAGACCTGTCCGTGGACCTGCAGTCAGAATTTCGACGAAGTCCCCGAGTAACAAAACATACTACTTAGTTTCGGACGCTGAGCCGGGATTTTGGCAAAGTCCCTCAGTAACAAACTGCACTACAGGATCCGGTGGATTCTCCACCGGACGCCTCGGCAGACCTTCCGGAGCAAAATCTCTAGATGTTACTTTTGTTACTCAGTCCGGTCGATTATACACCGGATTTCGAGTCGCGGCCGGCTCCCAGAGCTGCTGCATACTCCTCAACTTTGGAAGGCCATATCTCCCTCGATCCTTGTCCAATTTTGGTGAAACAATTTCCACCGGATTCAACAACTCAACATCTTTAAGGAGAAATTGTCCATTTCAGGAACCAAGCAATCCTTGAGTCACTATATCCGTGGGCGTGGAGTTTCCTCTTCGTTGCGGCTCGTCGGCGCCTCCCGGCGCCGCACTTGGGCATGCGGGGGGGCAACGTTTCAACAATCCATTGGTTGCGCTGGTGGGTACCCCACCTTGAATTTGTATCTTTGCACCCCTCTTTTTTTTTCGCACTTCCGCACTGGCTTGCTGGCTAGCTTGCTCTCTCTCCCTCTCTCTCTCTCTCTCTCTCTCTCTCTCTCTCTTTGTTTCTCTCGCCCACTAGCTGTCCGGAGACCGTTTTGCAAATCAGCTTTTTTTTCCTTTCCATTACCCATTCTTGATGGCTTGCTCGCTAGCTCATTTACTCGCTCGCTCTCCCTCGCTCTTTCTCTTGCTTACCGGTTGTCCGGGGACTGTTTTATTGAATTTTTTTTCTCCAGTACCCGTCCTC
>SZWC01003546.1:22564-37372 GCA_023375785.1 Penium margaritaceum
CAGTCGCTAAACCTGGCTCTAACACCATGTGAAAAAAAATGCTTCAGTTTTTATGCACTTATAACGACTTGAGTACCTGACCTTGAACTCCTAACCACTCCGTTGTCACCTATGAGTGATAGATACAGTTGAGGTGCATATGTGAATTCACACACACACACACACACACACACACACACAAACACACACAACAACACAACCACCCACAACGTGGTACATGTCCTAGAGAGGTAAGAATAGTCTGAATGACTGGCTTGCAACAGTAGAGGAGAAACAACAAATGAGGTCAGAGTCACCCACGTAGGAATGCGCCTTAAGAGCCACACCCAGTCATCCCCATGAGCGAGTCGCTCATGGAGAAACCTGCACGACCACAATATACATTGATGTATCTCCAGAAAGGGGATTCCAAGTAAGAGTAGTCTGCAATAATATGTAAGGAACAAAACAGGTCAAACGAAGAAGGGGATGTATCCCACCGATTCTCAACACGATTGTGAACCAGCATGTCGTCGCAATACACGATAACAAATTCATCACGGTACGGGAAAAATATGTTGTTCATCATTGCCAAAAATATTTTGGGGGTGTTTGTGAGTCCAAATGGCATGACCGTGAACTCAAATAGCCTGTACTTGGTGTGAATGCTGTCTTCTTGAAGCTCTTATCAGATACATGAACCTGGTGATAGCCATTGTATAGGTCAATTTGGCTATTAATTTGGCTATTCTTTAGACCTTATGGATCTGCTCATGGGAGGGGGTAGCGATTATTGATGGTGATGTTGTTCTACACTCGGTAGGCCATGCACATATGCATTTCTACAATTTTATTTTTTCATGGAATGTACATGTGTCGCGCAGGGTGACGTGGATTGTCTGATGAACCCTTGACCGAGCATCTCGTCCAGTTACTTCTTGATTTGTTCAGATTGTGATCCCTCATCTGATAGGTCCCCTTCACCGTCGGTCTAATGCTTGGCTTCAAGTCTGTTTGATGGTCAATGTTTTGCTGTGGAGGTAGCTCTTGATGGATTTGAAGGTGCCATAAAGTGACAAAAATAGGTTGCTTGATATAAATCATCTGGCATTTTTATGCACAGAGGATGTTTCACAGGTTCCAATGCACTTTACGCAACTCTGGTTGCGACTCGCAATTCGGATTCCATTTGAGTGAGATATGGATTTCCAAAGTTTGGAGATCATAGGTCGGGTTCAAGTGACGACCTAAGCTCTTTGAGCTCAAAAGGTGGTTGGATTATTGGCCAGGACGGCTGAGAGCGGCCAAGAAGGAGAAAATCCGGCTGGAGGACCTCCAAGAGACTTCAAGGAAGGTACAGGCCACGATTGTTGGTCGTCCAAGTGGTGTGAGACATAATTCTCATGTCTGTCAAAGTGACTGTCGCTCATCCTGCTAGGCTAGGAGAGTGTGCTAGAGGGTAGACTTTGACAGTGTATCTCAGTGCTCCCTTGGCCAAATGAGGCATATAAGGGCTTGTTACGAATCCGTGAAAATTTACTTTCTTAATGAAGAGTGGATTCAAACTTTCTCATTCTCTGCAAACCTACACCCGCTTCCGTAGTTTCTGCCTGTGCAACCTGCGACTCCCTCTCACAATCACTTGGTCCTGTCTAGGCGACTCTTGGTGATCCTGATCACCTCCCTGAGGGCTGCCCCAGTTTCCATCGGTGGTATTAGAGCTAGAACAAGGATTTGCCTCATGCTTGAGGCATTCCTTGCACCCTGTTATGTGAGAGAGGTGTTTGGAGGCTGAACGTTGCACTAACATGGTGACATCTGCTTCGGTGGTGGCCGGCGTCAACATCGCCAAGTTCGAAGGCAAGAACTTCTTCAACTAGAGGAATAGCATGAAGATGGTGCTGATGAAGAAGGGACTCTGGATCCATGTGAGTGAGGAGGAACCAGCTCAGTACTCTCTTTCATCTGGTGAGGCCCGCACCCACCGCGAGAGGTGTGACCGCACCCTAGCCACCATCTACCTCTACCTCGCCGAACGTCAACAACTCCTTCTCTGTGGCATCCTCACGCCTAAGGATGTCTGGAAGAAGCTTGATTCTACTTATGCATCCAAGTCAATCCTCATGAACACGCCAATGTGTTGTCGCTTTTACACTGTGAAGATGGACGAGTGTGGATCAATGATTGACTACATCAACATGGTCAAGTCTCTTGCCGACCAGCTTTCTGCAATTGAGGACCCTTTCAAGGAGCGTGTGCTTATGCTAACCATTCTCTATGGCCTTCCTAGCACCTACACTGCTCTCATTATTGCCCTGGACCAGAGTGGCCACAAGCTCTCCATCAACAATGTGGAGGAGAGCCTACTGTTTGAGGAGGAACGACACAAGGTAGAGGAGGGTGGAAGTGGACTGGATGTCGCTCTCATCACCAATTCTGGTCATGGGGATGGTGCTGCACCAATTAGGAGCGACGGCAGAGGAGAGAAGAAGAAGGGGAACTGCCACTACTGTAAGAAGCCGAGCCATTGGGTACGCGAATGCCGGAAGAAGAAGGCAGACATTCCAGTTGTAGTGGGAGCGGGAAAGCAGTTCAACGCTTCCGCCAATGCAACATATTGGGAGAGTGGATTCATGACAACCATCCGGATCTTGCATGTCTCCGACAACACCACCTTGTTCTAGATAATCGATTCGGGAGCCACGCGGCACATGACTTGTCGCCGGGAGTGGTTTGTTGTCTGCACCACCATCGAGCTGCGTCAAGTGTACATGGGGGATAATCATGTAAAAATGGCGGTTGGAGAGGGTGAGATTGTGTTTTGTGCTTCCATTGAGGGTAAGCACGTGGAACGTCGTGTGAAGGGGGTGCTCCATGTTCCGGGGTTGGCAGGTAACCTCCTCTTTGTCTCATCTCTCATCTCTGAAGGCATGCAAGTTCGCTTTAAGAATGGTGGCTGCACCATTTCTGCTCGCGCAGGCCATGTGCTTGCAAAAGCGGACAAGGAGGACAAACTTTACCATCTCTAGGTGGCGTCAAAGAATGAAGCCGACTGAGCGTTGGCGGCGAGAGAGGGAAAACATGACATCGGCCTGTGGCAGCGCCAGCTTGGTCACCTTGGCTTTGGCGCAATCATCTCCATGCAGCACATTGTCCGTGGCCTGGAGCTCAAGGGGGTAAAGCAGCCTAGTGCATCGGCTTGTGAGAGCTGGTTAAAGGGAAGCAAGCCTGTGTTCCATTTCTGGGGGAAGGAAAGGGGGCGGCTGTGTTTCTCTCACTTGTTCACTCTGATTTGTGCGGTCCCATGCCATCTCAGTCCTTGTCCGGCAAGTTGTACTTTGTCACGTTCATTGATGACAAGTCGAGGAAGACATGGGTGGCCTTCCTGGCTAGAAAGGATGAGTGCATTGATGCTTTCAAGGTGTGGATTGCTGCTGCACAAAATGAGAGTGGCAAGCGGTTGAAGGTGCTTCACACCGATGGTGGAGGAGAGTATGTCTCCAACGATTTCCGCAACTTCCTCAAGCGTCATAGGATCAGGCACAAGGTCACCCCACCTGGAACACCGCAGCAGAACGGCGTGGTTGAACGTGCAAACCGCACGCTCATGGAGCGTGTTTGTAGCATGCTCTAAGAGACGGAACTCCCGCCAACCCTTTGGGCGGAAGCGGTCAACACCTGTCTTGTACCTGAAAAACCGGAGTCCCACGTGCGCCGTGCCGCTGATGACACCGGAGGAGGCGTAGACGGTACACAAGCCAACAGTTATGCACCTGAAATTCTTTGGGTGTGGCGCATTCATACACGTGCCTGCCGGCAGCTGCAACAAGCTGGACACAAAGTCGGTGAAGGTTGTCCTCCTTGGCTAGGATACCCTGGGATACCGCCTCTACAACCGCGCCGTACGCAAGATCATCCGCAGTCGTGATGTGGTCTTTCAAGAGGACGTGAAGGGCTGGACTTGGAACCCTATGTCTGTAGTTCTAGTTGCTTCCGTACTTGTACCTGAAGTGGGAGAAAGACTGGTAGCAAAAGAGGACGGTGCGGAAGATGACGGCGATAGCGGCAATGACAAGGAGGTGGAGGGAGCTCATAAGGAGAAGGAGCCTGCAGCCAGATCTGATGAGGAGGAGCAGTAAAGCAATGTACCACAGCTGCCACAAAGGTCCGTACGCATCAACAAAGGTGTAAAGGACAGTGAGGAGCAGCCACGACGGTCCGAGAGGCTTGTAAAGAAGCAGATGCAACAAGGAGAGCGGCTGAACCTGTGCACCGTTCCACCACCAATGGAGTCGTCTGACCTCGAGCTTCTCTTCCTCACATTCAACGATGACCCAACCACATTCACTGGAGCCATGCCCAGCCTAAGACAGCAGATTGGCAAACTGTAGCAGATGAGGAGTATGGAGTGCTCATGAAGAACGGCACCTGGACCCTCAAGAAAGCTCCACATAGGAGCCGGGTGATTGGGTGCCGGTGGATCATCAGGCGTAAGCGTGGTGTGGATGGTAAGGTGTTCAAGTACAAAGCATGGTTGGTTGCAAAGGGGTATGCGTAGACTAAGGGTGTGGATTACATTGAGACATTTGCACCTTTCGCAAAGTTCCCATCCATCCGGGCAAATCTTGCTCTTGCTGCTGCTATGGACTGGGAGGTGTACCAAATGGATGTGACGTGTGCATTTCTGAATGGTGACCTCGAGGAGGTGGAGGAGGTTGAGCAGGTGGAGGAGGCCGAGGTGGAGGAGGTGGAGGAGATGGAGGGGGTGGAGGAGGTGGAGGAGGTGGAGGATATGGTGAGATGGAGGATGTGGGAGGAGGGAACGAGGTAGACGGGATGGAAAAGGGACATGTGGTCGAAGGGAAAATGGTATGGGAGAGGGGGGGGAGATGGGGTGGGAGATGAGGAGGAAGGGAGGTGGGAGAGTGGGTAAGGGAAGGGATGGGGGAGAGGGTGGGGAAGGGGAGGGGGTGGAGCAAAAGAGGAGTAGAGGAAGAGCAAAGGATACAAAGAGAACACAAAGGAGGCGCAAGCGCCGAGGTCAACACCCCACCGTCCCTATGAGGCGGAAGACCAATGAGCCCTATGTGCACTAGGCCAGGTACTTTGGGCTCAGTCTCTGATCCCCCTTCCCCGTGGCGGGGAACGACCTGGTAGACGACCGGAGCTAAACACATCAACGGCAGCAGCTCACAATGCCACCCTTGAAGAAAAGGTCGTGTCGCCTGCACGCCACCATGTGAGAAATCACACTATACATGGGATCCTGGGACAGGGAAAAAAAAGGGTCCGTGCCCCAATGTCAGGGACACTGATGGTTGGGGTTCGAGGGCATCCGGCCCAGAAGTTTCCCATCCATGGACAGGTCCATGCAGAATGACAGGTGACGCAAGGTGCCATGAAGGAGGAACGGATGCGACCTGGGCCACCTGCAACTGGCTGGCTGGCCCGGAGAGACCAAGTTGTGGCTGGCCCTGTGAAGCACAGCTCAACTTAGGTGAGTGATCGAGGAGCGAGCGCAGACCTACGGCAAGAGGTGGGACTGTGAATGTGGGGGCAGCACCTGCTGCGGTCGTTGTGCAAAAATTCCACCTCACGAGCCTGTGGGTGATCCTTGTTCTGTCGGCACAGCGACTCAATGAACCCGCGATGGAAGAGGGAGGGAGGGACAAGGGTCGAGCATGGGGGTGCTAGGGAGAGGGTCTTGGACATGTACCAGCGGAAGAGCGTAGTCCGACACGTCCCTGTCCGGCATGGCCCACAAAGAGTGGACCATGTGCGACTGCCGAGGGTACAAGAACCAATGCTACAACAGGAACATGAGCTTCACAGTGGAGGCTGGGAGACGGTAGTTTTGCCAAGGACTCGACTCCTCTGAGGACTTAGTAGACGGTTACCACTATTGACACCGCTACTGCTGCTACTGCTACTGTCACTGCTACTACTATTGTAGCTGTTACTCTTGTAGCTAACATTGTTATTTCTCTTGCCATTGTTACAATTGTTCATGCTTCCACTGTCGTTGCTACTATTATCGTGACCTTTGTAACTACTACTACTGTAGTTGGTGGTGCTATTGATGTTGCCACCGCTAGTGATGTTGCCACCGCTACTGATGCCATTGTTGTTGTTGCTATTACGATGGCAGTTGCTACTACTGCTGGTGTGTCTATCGCCGGTGCTGCCATAACAAATGTTGGATCTGCTGGAACAACTCAGCCACCTATAGAGGAAATGCTGACACCTCACCCTCTAGAGGCTCCTGCCGACATTACGCCTCAAGCTTTGCAAGCCACTCCTCAGTCTTACCAAGGATGAGGGTAACATCCGAAAGGTTGCAAGGTGTCAAGAAGGCAGCACTCTCCCATGACAGTGACCCATGCCATCCAACCCTCCAACTCGGTAACCCGACCAAGGAGAGCAGCTAACGTCACCTGGAACTTAAAGACAGAGGTAAAGATGGACGGCAGATCAATTGTGACAGCGGAGTGGATGGCCTCAGAGAGCACTGAAGCTACCCTTCCACGACATAAAATTGAGTGAAGGTTGCCACCTGTCTCCAACCACTGCCACAGCAGATGGCTGAGGAAGTCACCCCACCAACTAGTAGTGAAGGGAGCCATGCGCTCATACGCCTTCTTGTCCGCAGCCATCTGCTGCGCCACAACTGTTGCGGCCAATGCAGCATTGTGGACCTCGTGCACCTCAGCACGGAGGAGGCAAACAAAGTCCCCAGAACTCTCTGACCCAGCCCTGACTTGACAAAGGAGGTGATCAAACTCTCCATGTGGATGCGCAACACATCCTCCTGAGACAGCTCGAGGTAGCGGAAACCATCATCTAGGCGCGACACGATGTCCGACGCAGAGATGTTGAGGAAGTTAGCCATGCTCCGCTACATCTCACTGATGTAGTCAATGCAAGATCCCACCTCCATAAGGCGCTCATGCAATATGCTTAGATCAGCGTGCAAATCCTTGGTCCACTCTGAGGATCCTGAAGAGAACCGGCCATGACAGGCAAGGAGGATTGCCCGAAGTGCACATGCTCTAGTCCAAATCCACCACCACCCCCAGGCTACAAGCGAAGGCGGGCCAGGATGGACGCCCAAGGGGGGTGTCAGCATCCTGTGAGGACACCTTGACCATATCTAGAAGCAATGTGTGATACACGATTGCCTCTCCTATGTGGGACACTTAGGAAATGTCAACGTTCACGTCAATGATGGTGGCAGTCCTACTCCATTTGCTAACACTATGCTTGACTACCAGCTGGTCTGACCCCGCTGCATAAGGTGCCCCTTTTCGTGAAGGGGCACCGGCGGCAGCCCGTGCGGCCATGTGCTGGACCACTCCAAGCAAAGGGATGGAAAATGAGGCGAAAGAGGAAGAGGAGAAATGGAGAAGGGGGACGGGAAAGGGGGAGATGTGTTTAGGAGAGGAGGGGGCAGGGGGGAGGGGGAAAAGAGAGGAGAGCAAGGAGAGGAGAGGAGGGTGAGGAAGAAAGGGATGGGAGAGGGATGAAAGAGGATGAAAAAGAGGATAGAAAAGGGAGAAGGAGGGGAGCAGAAAATGTGGGAGATGATAAGGGGATTGGGGGTCAAAGGTTGAGGAAGAAAGTGGAGCAGGGCAAAGGGGAAAGATGGGGTTGTGGGGGGAAGGAGATCCAATCAAATAAGGGGAGACGGGGACGTGAACAAAGGGGAGAGGAACGAGACTGAAGGGGAAAAGGAGGAGAGAAGCCAGGACCTTAAGGTGATATGCCATGTTTCCACTGCCGCTGCTGCTACTGCTATTGTTGCCGCTACTACGGTTTTGTTGCTACTGGTGCTACCGCCGCCATTGCCACTGCTGAGACGGTTGTTGCTGCCATTGATCAGGGTGCCGGAGCTACTGTTGGTATCGTTACAGCTACTATGGCTGTCGCTTCTGCTGTGGTAGCCCCTGCTGTTCCAAGGAACACCTCGGAGGGCCAGGTCATAGGTAGCAGGTTTCATTCACCTCCTTTTAGATAGACCAGGTCGTAGATGCCATGTCTGCCTTTTTTATCTTTTATTCTTTGTCTTATTGCAACCATTATTCTAGGAGGCACGTGAGGCATCCACCGTGCATGACAGCTTTATCTTTTGGTTTCAAGAACGGACCATCTTGCATGCTCACCTTTGGTCTGTCCTGAAGTACTACGAAAGAATGATGATCAGAAAAAATGCCCTTGCTCCGGCAAGCGTCAAGGGTCATTCTTGGGGGCATCGGCTTCTGATGTGCATCTTTAAATTCAAGAAGGATAATTGTGACACTTCCCGATTCCCCCTCCTCTACGATCTCCTCAAAGGAGTCGTAGAAGGTTTGACGAAGGGAAGGCTCGCTTGATTACTTTGCCTCCTATGCAAAACAACTAAGGTTGTTAGAAAAGATGGCATCCTTGCAGGTGGTGATGGGATGAGAATCTATGTTGAATTACCAGCCCTTCATGTTCGGGCTCTGGCAAAGAATAAAACCCCACGTTGCTTCATCAGCTAGCTTCCATCGTCGCTCTTTTGGGACATGGAGCAGAGCCATGCATTCAAAGGTACAAAGAGTTCAGATCCTAAGCTTGTCATCGTGCCATTCTTGAAAGGATTTCATGTCTGGAAGTGAGAGCTGTGGCACGTGGTTACAAACCTATAGTGCTTGTCTTATGAAAAAAGGCCACCACGAGCTGTCAAGCTGCACTCCAAGCATCATTGACTTCAATGTCTCTGGCATTGTGCACCAGTCTTGAATGTAGGAAGGTTGTTAGAAGCTGGATTGATATGCATTCTTTGGAACTCCGGTATGAAATTCCTCCTCTTAACAATATACGCTTCCCTCAATGCACCCATCACCACTAGACCGATGATCTACCAAGAGAATTCTGCCTCCTTGACACATCTCTCTCTCTCTCTCTCTCTCTCTCTCTCTCCCTCTCTCTCTCTCTCTCTCTCTCCCCCCCCCCCTCTCTTTCTCCAGTCCTTGTCATACTTCCAAGAACTTCTCCAATATCTAGATGCTTTTCCAAAGATTGCCTCCTCCTCAACAAAGAAGGTGTCCCATATGATTCAACCAAAAATGAGCCCATCTTACTCCTCAACATGGAATACAAAATCCTTTCTAAACTCGTAGCATCACAATGAGTCAAGGCATTGTCATTTATCATACAAAAAGAATAGTTAGGCATCGTGTTCTGCCACTGCATCCTCCACTCCCTCCTCCAACTATACACGAAAAGCCTTGTCTACTTGCTCTTTAATGATTTTGAGGGAGCATATTAATCCCTCAACCGTAGTTACCTCTTCCATGTCTTTGCGTATCTTGGTCATCTCTTGAACTTCACCAACTGGATCAACCTTCTTCACCACTCCACCCCCATCCGCTTCCTCTTTAACGGTATCCTAACCAGACATATGACACTACACTCTTGAGACAAGCAAGGATCTCCTATTCCCCCCTCCTCTTTGTTTGTGTTCTTCAACCTATTGCTGACATCTTTCAAGAACGGGTCACAAGAATTCCTACCATCCCTCGATCGAAGACCCTGGTTGGCTACCTCGACGAAGTTACACTCAATAATCATCCCCACAAAAGGTCTCCCTTTCTGCTCGGATTTTCTATACCACCGCCCAATACTCACACCTTCACACCAACTTTAAGAAAACAAACGAAATTTGGGTCGGAGATCACACTTCATCTATCACTATATCTCCATTCTCAATCCCCTCCAAACCTATACGTATCCCGGAACAAATGTTCATCTCTCATTGGATACCTCTCGCACATGGAACCCAATCTTCAAAGTGATACAAGCCACAATCACACTATGGGAAAAATTTTGTGTCCCCATCCAAACCAAGGTCGTTGTAATGAAATCCTACCTTAACCCTTTATTTCTCATTTACTCCCATACATGCCCACGTTCTCCCGCACAATTGCACCACATCGACACCCCCCTCTTCAACTTTCTCACTTCCAACGCAATACATGACCCAAACACCACCCGGCTCCAATTCTACATTATGCCCACCGTCGTAACTCCCAAAGCCGAAGGTGGTCTAGGGGTTTTCTGAATTTTTGTACTCATATCAGCAAAAGCGGCCCTATATGGATATGCCTTCCTCTCCCTCGAAGAACTATAATGAAACTTAAGTGCTCTATTTACCCAACAGTTCCCAAACAAAGGCCACTTCTTCTAGTGCTATCCCTTCCTTTCCCCTCCTAAACTTCCCTCCATCCACCCGTGTTAGATATTCGTTCTTGAACAAATCATCACATAAAATCCAAACATTCTCCCACCCCGTCTACTTCATGGGGAATTGGCACAAGAATATGTAGCGTATAATCGTTTCCTCAATAAACATGACTCCCTTCCCTTTGGTATTCAACCTTCTGAAAGGTGGCTCTTCCACAACATTGTCTCTCTCGGTGGACTCTCTTCGACCTTGTCCCCTCCCTCTCTCCTAGTGAACAATGGCCGGTGACAGGTATTATGGATTCCCTTCCTATCTACCAGATGCATATCCTGCATGCAAGTTCCTCGATTCCTCGCACCCTTAGCTTCACGACATATCTCAGAAATCGGAACCTCACTGGTCTTCCTAACCTGATCGTCTGTCACTTCCCAATTGGAGTACAAGCAGCCGCTCCAGCTCTCCATGTCCTCCCATCTCTCAAACTTCAACTCCATCATTAGATACTCTCGCACATGACTCAAGGTAAAACCCTCACCCTGTACTTGACAACGTCACAACATAAATTGGCCTATCCACGCGATCGCAAAGACCCGCGTATCACCTTCACCGCGAATCAAGATCTCAACACTCTTACTAATCCCACATTACCTTTGACCAACATATGAGTCCAACCAGGACGAAAACTCTAAATACCGGACCTTCACCACGCTAGTTGATTGAAGAAAAAGCTCTGATTTACCATTCAATATCTAAACATGGAAAATCATTACAAGAATAATATTCTGATCGAGCCCTGTAGCCCTTAGGACTAGAATCTAAACCCAGATGAACGTAGCCCATGCCCTTGAAGCATGAACAACGAAACCATCAAAACTGCCTCCCATGTAACCAAATCCATAGCCTCACCCACCTCTTAGCCCTGCTATTTCACAACTTCTTCCCTGGTCAAATGTCTGAACCCATTGACCTTCTCGTCGGCTTATTTGAGCCCCTCGTCTACAATGCAGCCTGAAGGTCATCCAATCCAATGTAGTTCAGCTTTCCTTGCAGGAAAAGTTTTCCCAAAAGTAAGCTTCCCCAACCCTCACCTCACGTTGCGGAAAGGAAGCTCAATTCAAATTCATATAACTTGAAGGAGACTTTCCTTGTCTCATTCTCTTATGAAAATTCTTTCTGAGAAAACACTGATGTCTCTAGAAACTCTGCATTGCATCAGAATATGGTGGAGACAATACACATCTGTATCCTGTTCCTCCCTTGACAACATCATTCGGGGGGGCGTGTTGATCCCCCGGGTGTGTTTCACTGCTGAGGTAGCCCCCCCTGCCTCAGTCAGTTGCGACTAGGGGCCCCTAAAAGGACGGAGTACTTATATACCCATGGTTTCGCTAGATTTAGCAGTGATGTCCATGGTTTTTAACGAAATAACAGCGATGCCCATATTTGTCCTTCTTCGAGCGAAAATGGGCACGACTGTCATGTATCTCATGTATTCACCAGATTCGACATGGATTTCGACTCCGACGACGGAGCCGAACTTCGCCCGCCATCGCGAGCTCGCAAGAGGGGTTCCACGGCGAAACCTCCCTGTGAGCTTGCGATGACACTGCCAAACCCCCCATTTAAACTAGGGGGTTTGTCGTAGGTTTGGGGGGGTTTGCGAGATGCGGCGCACGTGTGATAAAAGAAAGGGAATCTGCCAGGCCCCGCTACCGCGGGGCCCGGCAGATGCCCGGGCAAGTAAAAAAATAAAACCCCAACCCCCCATTTAAACTAGGAGGTTTGTCGTAGTTTTGGGGGGGTTTGCAAGATGCGGCGCACGTGTGATAAATGAAAGGGAATCTGTCGGGCCCCGCTACCGCGGGGCCCGGCAGATGCCCGCGCAAGTAAAAAAAAAAAACCCCAACCACCCATTTAAACTAGGAGGTTTTTCGTAGTTTTGGGGGGGTTTGCAAGATGCGGCGCACGTGTGATAAATGAAAGGGAATTTGCCGGACCCCGCTACCGCGGGGCCCGGCAGATGCCCGGGCAAGTAAAAAAATAAAACCCCAACCCCCCATTTAAACTAGGAGGTTTGTCGTAGTTTTGGGGGGGTTTGCAAGATGCGGTTCACGTGTGATAAATGAAAGGGAATCTGCCTAGCCCCGCTACCGCGGGGCCCGGCAGATGCCCGGACAAGTAAAAAAATAAACCCCAAACCCCTAGTGTCACTAGGAGGTTTTTCGGATATTGGGGGGGGTTTGCGAGATGCGGCGCACCATGTCGCGAGTTTTGGAGTTCGCACTTGCGAACTCTGAAACTCGCGACATTGCGACTTCTGACATCGGTGAGGCCGATGTCAGAAGTCGCTGACTGCGCTCTCGAAGTCGGCGACGGCCGACTTCGAGAGCGAAGTTGAATCCCGTTTTCGGTCGCTTATTCGAAAATATGGGCACCGCTGTCACGTCGATTTCGACTATGGACACCGCTGCTAAATCTGGCGAAACGATGGGCACCGGAGCATTTGGAACCCCCCTAAAAGTCCTTGCAAATACGATCGTGACCTGAGCATCACATTATGCCGGTTCGGACGGCCACGAGGCTGTCGACCTTGCAAGCATGCCACCAGGTGGATCTCGTGGCCCTGCGCCGCTCACCTCGCCTCTGACGCAGACCTGGGAAGGGTTTGACGGGATCGCCTCACCCTGGAGGTCACGTCCGCCTGCTGTCCGACGAGGTATACCGTCGAAAGTGCCCATTTTAAAACGAGCCAAGCGAGCCAGCTCTGGGACCGAGACCGGCTGCTTAGAAGGGCCTTCAGTGCTTTTGCGCCGCTCGCGGTTTTCACCGCCAAGCTGTCGTCTTCAGTTCGGACGACGTTTGTCTTTGGGCAGGCGACATACCGCGGACACGCAGGTACGCAGGCACAGAGCAATCGTGCTGCGAGCAGTCGAGGGGTAGGCCCTAGATTAGCAGTGGGGCCACACAGCAAGCGGCCACAGCAGAGCTGATGCGGTAGGACTTCCTGTGTCGGCTCCCGTCGCATCCGACGAAGCCGTGGCCCTGAATGCGCTTGTGTCGCCCGTACGTCCCAACGACCTGGATTGTGTTGCCGGCAGCGGAGCCTCCCAATCGAAGGGTCGTGCCATTGGCTAGACGAGGTTGCCCAAGTCGTGTCAAAGACGCGGTTGTGCTGCGGTCGGATTTCCAGGTGGAGACAGACGTGCGACCTTAGCATGCTGTGAGTGGTTCGAGGTTGCGACGGTTCTGAGGGTTACGAACGTCGCCCACCCACACGGATCAGCGAGCGCGTCATCCACAGATCCATGGTGTGCGCTGTCGGGCCACCGACCGAGCACATGCAGGTTAGGCTCCTGCTGCAATTACGAACCCTGAAGCAAGCAAGCAAGCAAGAAAGTAAGCAAGAAAGCGAGCGAAGCAGGCAAGCAGTCGCAAAAGGCTAGCACGTCATTGACCTCCGCGGACAGTGCAAGCGAGCGACGACGACAAGCACCGGATACTTATTGACCCGGAACCCGCTGACGCTTATCCTCCTTTTGCACTCCACTTAACCGGGAGCAAGCAGAGCCAGGGCCAGCGCGGGTCAACCTCGGCCGCTGCACACGAAGCCGTTTCCCCGTTCCTCATCCCCTCGGATTGTGTGAGCGCTCTCGCACAATCCGAGGGTCTGCTTCATCAAACGCATTCCAGACTCCCTCAAACCTTCCCCCCCCCCCGGAGGATCCGCCAGATGGCTCTGGCGGTGGCAGAGATGGCGGTGGTGGCGGCGGAGCTGGCAGACGCGGGGTGGTCTCGCCTCACCCGCCGCAAGGCCCAGGCGGTGGAGGCGGAGGAGAGGGCGGAGGAGAGGGCGGCGGAGGCGGCGGAGAGGGCGGCCCTGGAGGGCCGCGCCGTGCTGCTGGAGGCGGAGCTGGCGAGGGAGCGCGTGCAGGCGGAGCGGCTGCGGGAGGTGGTGCGGGAGTTTGAGGGCCTTCTGAGGGGTTTGCAGGAGGAGAGGGCGAGTGGAGTGGAGTGGCTGGAGAAGGAGGCTGGCACTGCGGATGGCACCGCCGACGTGAGTTGGGTGGCGTGGATTGTGGCGGCAGGGTGGGGCTGGACGGGGGGGCAGGGCAGGGACGGACGGGGCATGGTGGTGTGATGCGGTGCGGTGCGGGGCGGGGCGGTGGGGTGTGGTGCAGTGCGGTGCGGTGCGGTGTGGTGTGGTGTTTGTGCGGTGTAGTGTGGCGGGTGTGATCTGCTGTGCTGCGCTGTAGTGCTGTGTGGCGTGGTGCGATCTGGTGTGATGCGTTGTGCTGTCGTGCGCTGCGCTGTGGTGGGCCGCGTTACGCTGTCGTAGGCTGCACTTCATTGCAGTGCAGTGTTGTGTGATGCTGTGCGGTGCCGGGCCATGCTGTGCCATGTCGTGCTGTGCCGTCCCGTGCCATGCCCTGCCGGGCTGTGTGGTCCTGGTGTGCTGGTGGACAGTCGTGCGTGCACACGGAGAGGTTGATTCGTGGGCGGGCAGTCGGGCGCGCACGGTGGACTGCGGGTGTGTGCTTGGGTGGGAGTGCGGGGTGGGTGTGCGCATTTGAGTATGTGCGTGCTTGTGTGTGCAGGGGAGGGGGGGGGGGGGGGGGGGGGGGGCG
>SZWC01003546.1:60298-74071 GCA_023375785.1 Penium margaritaceum
TGAAAGTAAAAAGGAAACAGGATGGTAAGATAGACAAGTACAAGGCACGGGTGGTAGCAAAGGGGTTCTCTCAACGGCCTGGCGCAGAGTACGATGAGACCTTTGCTCCCGTTGTGACGTTTGCCTCCATCCGGTCAATGCTCGCCATTGCTGCTGCCAAGAACATGGAGGTCCACCAGATGGATGTCAAGACAGCCTTCCTTTACGGCAAACTTGACAAGGAGGTGCTGATGGAGGTTCCAGAGGGGGTTGATGCGCCCGAGGGCAAGGTGTGCAGGCTGGTGAAGGCGCTCTATGGGCTAAAACAAGCGCCAAGACTTTGGTACCAAGAGATGGATACATTCATGGCCAAGGAGTCCTTCACGCACTGCGACAACGACCCTAGCATGTACGTTCATGAGAGCGACAAAGGGACTATGTTGGTCGCCTTGTACGTCGATGACCTGATTCTGTGCTCTTCTTCAACGCAGCTGCTAGACGATCTCAAGGGGCAGCTGAGTAGCAGGTTCAAGATGAAGGACATGGGTCCTCTTAACTTCTACCTTGGCATTGCCATCAAGCGTGACAAAGCCGCATGTACCATCAGCCTGAACCAGACAAAGTACATCGACTCCATCCTCAAACGATGTGACATGGCAGATTGCAAGCCTGCCAGCACACCCATGAGCTCAGAGTGCAAGCTCTTCACCTCCATGTCCCCATCCAACGAAGCGGAGAAAACTGACATGCTGGGCATCCCATATCAGTTTGCAGTGGGCAGTCTGATGTATGCCATGGTCGCCACCCGGCCAGATATAGCCCATGCTGTTGGGCAGGTGAGCCGGTTTGTGGCCAATCCCGGTCCACTACACTGGCAGGCTGTGAAGCGCATCATGCGCTACCTTAAGGGGACGCGACACATGGGACTCCAGTTTGGAGGCATCGCTGGATCCGCGTCACTCCGTCTCATGTGTTACACCGACGCTGACTGGGGAGGCAATATCGACGACAGAAAATCCACCTTCGGCTTTGTGTGTATGCTAAATGGAGGTGCTGTCAGTTGGGCGAGTTGCAAGCAGGAGTGTGTCTCTCTGTCAACAGCAGAAGCTGAGTACATTGCATTGGCTGAGGTGTGTAAAGAGGTGCAGTGGCTTCGCAGCTTGCTCTCTGAGATGAAGGCACCACAGGCAACGGCAACAATCATCAAGATTGACTACATGAGCGCGATTGACATGTCCAAGAACCCAGTTCTGTCCAGGCGCACAAAGCACATCGAGATCCGCTACCTCTATGCTCGGGACTTGGTCTACAAGCAAACAGTGGAGCTGGAGTATGTCGGCACCAAGCTGAACCGGGCTGACATGCTTACAAAGCCATTGGACAAGGATCTCCACCAGGCGGGCAGGCAAGGTATCGGCATGGTCAACGCAAGTGATGAAGAATGATGATGGAAACTGACGCAAGGTGCAAGGGAGAGATTTGTTGAATATGTTTGCCCCTTGTTCAGTCTTGTACGACGGATCAGGAATGCTCTGCCCCTTGTGGAGGTATGACCCCTGGATTTGTTGTAGGGTGACTCAACTATGCTCTGTCTCATGTGAGATATGACCTGTGAGTACACCATGTAGGTGAGTGGTTAACTTGGCCATTTTGTTGATTTGGCCAAGTGAGAGGTCATGAGCTCGATCCTGGCTCCATGCACATCTTGGTTGTTTTAGAAGCTTCCAAGAAAGAAAGTCCATTGCTTCTGGGAAGCAACACGACTGATCAGTCACCTTGGCACAAGGATGCTTATGTGTCAAGCCCACAGCGCAAGTCTCTTGGTGATGTGGCAGGGTCAAGCCACTTCTTAGGAATGTGCTTTTGAGTTCTAGGACTGGACAGACAGCTATAAAAGGACTTGTCTTGCATGTTGATCAATTAACCCTTGCTTGATGCTCTCTTGCGTATTGACGACTTGAGCTCTTCTTGAGATGTAATGCTAAGGCGTTAGTACTCTTGAAGGTGAAGTGTATGCCTGATTAAGTTTGGGGTGCACGACACATACCTGCAAAGGAAGAAGGTGTAAAAACCTTTGTGAGCTTTTTTGGTTTCGCGGCTTCTCTGCCGGAGGTGGTTAGCTCAGTAGCTAATAATGAAAAGGTCATCTACATAGACAAGGATGGCGACAAGTGGCTTGGTGGGACCACTGATGAACAGTGCTTGATCCACAGTGCTCCGCCTGTAACCTCCCTTTTCAAGGGTCACTGTGATTTCTTGGTTCCAACACCGTGGTGACTGTTTTAGCCCATAGAGGGCCTTGCGCAAGCGCCACACCCGGTTTGTTCTGTCCGAGAAGCGAGGTAGCTGCACCATATAAATCTCCTCATCCAACCTACCATGAAGGATGGCATTGTTAACATCCATCTGCTCGAGTTCCCAATCATGCTGAGCAACCAGATTCAAGAGAGCTCTGGCTGTGGTGTATCGACCAACTGGGGCAAAGGTCTCATCAAAGTCGACACCGGGGATCTGAGAGAATCCCTTTGCGGTGAGACGTGCCTTGTAACGTTCAACAGTGTTGTCAGGGTTCAGTTATGACGATACACCCACTTGGCCGCCACTGCCTTGCGACCCGGTGGGAGATCAACAAGCTCGTATACCTTGTGATCAGAAAGTGCATCAAGTTTAGCCTTCATGGCCTTCTCCCAAAGAGAGGAGTCAGGGGCTGTGCGCGCTGTTTGCACCGTCAGAGGCTAAGGTGGTAGAGGTGAGAGTCCAGCGGCAGTAAAGCATGATGCAACGTATCCAGCCACAGATGAGGACAGAGCTGAATGGAACTCATCCTCAACAAGGGAGTATCCCAGTGCAGTGCTGGGGTGGATGATGGATGAACCAGTGGATAGAGAGGAGACAGTAAGACCGAGAGCCCGGAGACCGGGGTCACCAGAGACCACTGGGTGTGACTGAGAGGGAAGGGCACGGAGGCGCCCGCCACGAGTGTAGGGTGACACCGGTGGAATGGACGGTGCACGCAAGGAAGCGAAAGAAACATCAGGATGTGACTGTGCAGCCGAAGGCGGGGAGACCGCAAGATCAGATTGTGGAGAGAGAGCACGTGATGGAGAGACAGCGCCAGGTGGGGAGACAGAAGATGCAGGTGAGTTAGCAGCAGGCGAAGAAGGAGGAGAGGGCATAGTGAGAGGGGTAGACGATACAAAGGGTGAAGAGGACTGAGAACGAGAGGAGGGCAATGCCAGACTCGGTGTAGTGGACGAGGCGATGGGAGGCGACGAGGGACGCCCAGAGGGGAGGACGGAAGGCCGAAGGGGCAGAGGACCACCCCCACTCCGAGAGGGTGGAGCGAGGGAGGCACCAAGATGAGAAGTGTCACGGTCAAACAGGTGCTCAAAGAACAGGGCATCACGAGACTCGACGACGCGACATCGGGAGGGGTCCCAGAAACGCCACGCTTTGGAGAAGGGAGAGATGCCCAGAAAGAGGTAGAGCCTGCCACAAGGCGACAGCTTCCCATCACGGTGGTCCGAGGGAACCCACACGGAGGCAAGACAACCCCAGACACGGGCAAGACAGAGATCGGCACGCTGACCAGTCCAGCGTTCGAAGGGGGTGACAGAGTGGGGAAGAGGACCATGAGGGACACGGTTCCAGACCCAAGTGATATACGACATGGTCTCAAAGGCAAAGAGAGGGGATAGGCCAGGGGCAGAGAGGAGGGATCGCACACCATCCGCAAGGGTGCGATTCCAGCGCTCAGAAACACCATTCTGTTGAGGAGTGTAAGGGGCAGAAGACTGGACCCGGACACCACGAGAGGTGAGGAAACGAGAGGTGGGACAAAAAAACTCACCACCCCGATCACTGCGAAAGGCATGCAGGGGTCTATTGCAAGCACGCTCAACCTGCGGGAGCCATGACTGAAGAACGTCAGTGACGTCGCTTTTGTGACGAAGGGGAAAGACCCATCGATAGCGGGAGAAGTCATTGGTCAAGCAGAGGACGTACCGACCAAGGCCGCTAAGGAAGACATTGGGCCCATGACATCAGCATGCACTAGGTCAAGTGGTTGAGTGGTAGTGGACTCAAAGGTGGAAAAGGGAGGGCGGTGCATTTTGCCACTGGCACAGTCAAGACAGGTGGAAGTGCAGGGAGGAGCAAAAGTGGCAAGGTCAAGGCCGTGGGCTGGTTGAAGGCGAAGGAGGCGCTGGATGGCATCAGTGTGAATGTGGCAGAGACGACGATGTAGGAGATCAGTGTGCTCAGGTGACAAAGAGGGTGCAACATGAACAAGACGTGATGCAGCGGAAGTGGAGGTCAACATGAGCGGGACGCGGAACAGGCGATCACAGCGCACACCACGAAGAACACGGCCAAAAGAACGAAGTGAGATAGAGGCCAAGCCACGGCTGGACAAAAAATCCATGCCCTGGTCATCAAGGGTGGTCACAAAGAGCACGCTGACTTCAAGATCAGGCACGTACAGGACATCAAGAAGATAGAGAGTACCACCAGGACCCATGAAGCGTACTACACCAACACCATGAACAGGGAGTAACAGGCCGGAACCAGTGCAAACAGAGTGGACAGATTGAACAGGGCCAAGGGAAACGAAGGACGAGCGACAAGAGGTCATGTGATGAATGGCCCCAGAATCTATGATCCAGAGGCCGGGTGAGGCCCGAGTGGTGGGAAGAACAAGACAGACAGCAACAGAGCCGCGGGAAGAGACAGAGGCAGAACGACCAAGACGTGTAGGGTACGTATGTGACTGCCATTCTTCAATCCAGGCACAATCATCAGGCAACTCCCCTTGAACGCAACCAGAGGAACCACCGCGAAGGGTGTCCTCGGACTCACAAACAGACACGTGCGACTGGCCACTCACACTCTCACCTCCTTGAGAGCGAAGGTGAAGAAGCTCCGCCAACCGACGTTCAAGTGTGCGCTCCTCGTCACGGCGATCAGAGGAGCGATCTGAGGAGCGGTCGGAGGAGCGGTCAGAGAAGTGCCCGTCGTCACGCGCCCAGTGAGGTACGTGATAGTGAGAGGGTGGAGGTCCGTAGTACGGGGGTCTAGATGGAGGAGGAATCCAGCCCCACGGGCTGGGTGTTGGAGGTGTTGGGTGCACGGGGACAGAGGCGATGGAGAGGACAGAGCCAGTGGAGGATGATGAGGCGGAGGCAGCAGTCACCATAGCAACGGCAGAGGAGGCAGCAGCACCGGTGCGTGCCCAGTGAGCGCGCATGGAGGAGGCCAGCCGTGCATCATCTCGAGGGGTAGGGCATTTTGGTGCAGAGTGACCGGGGGCACCACAATTCCAGCAGGTGACGTCAGCAGCAGTGACGACCAAGTTTTTGCAACCGCGACCACCCCCACGACCTTTACCCCCTCGACCACCCCCCCAACCGGAGCCGCCACCCCCACCTCGGGAAGAACCTTGAGTGGATTGTGCTGTCACCTATGAAGAGGACGAGGAAGAGCAGGCTGCAGCAGAGGAGGACGAGAAGGAGGTAGTGACGGCAGCTAACGTAGCACGATGCATGCGCTTGTTCTGGAGGGTATTCCACCAGTCCGTCAGGCAAGAGGCAGTGAAGTCAAAGAGGGGGCCGATCCCAGGTGGGGAATCAGCAGGGACAGGCTCAGAGGCAAGACGCTCAAGCTCAGTCTGGGAGACATGAAGATAAAGATCAGACAGCTCAGGGATGAGACCAGCAACAATGGAGATACAGACAGGAAGAGGGCCTGGAGCAACCTTTCCCAGATCTCGCAGCAGGCGCAGACTACGTGCATAGTACTCATCTACTGTCTCATCCGCACGCATCTGCAAGGTGTTGAATTGCATTGTGAGGGCGCTTTGGGTAGCGTGCCCAGTCACTGTCTTGCGGTGGCGGATGAGCGTGTAGGCGCCAATAGGATCGGGTACCGTGCCGCGGGAGGGGTCTGCATTGTACGTACCAATTTCGTCGAGGAGAATTTTTGGACAGGCATTCATGAGCGCACACACAGCGCGAGCTGCCTCTGTTAGTTTTGTCACAAACGGCGCCTTGACGGATGAGTAGTACTCCTAAAGAAGCTCACCATGGGCCCACGCGCTGAAGCGTATTTCCCAGGATGTGAACGTGAGCTTGGGAGTGAACTGTGGTGGCTGAGTTTCAAAGTCCTATTGTCAAGCTGGAGGCAGGGGACGGGTAAAGGCTGCTGCTGAGAGAGGGAGAGAGGAGGAGTTGGCAACGATGTCACCAGGAGGAGCAGACGAGTCAACTGAGGCAGAGTTTGTGGTAGGCAGAACCGCGGCAAAGGTGGGAATAGCGCGCAATCTCTTAATAACAAGCTCGGCTACTGTAGCAGCTAGCTCGTGCTGCGCTTCCTGTCCATGATGAAGCTCATCCTCAGCTCTGCGGCGTTCTGCTTGAGCCTCACTAAGGGCGGCCTGGAGGGCCTCTATAGTTTCCTCTGGTACAAGCATGATGCACGGAGCTTAGAGTGCAAGGAGGAAAGAGTGGATTTGAAGGCAACGCTCACCGAGCTAGTGATGTGGTAGAAGGTTGAAGAGCGGCGGCACGACAGCTGCAGTCGAGGAAAACAGAACGGCCACCCAGCCCGCGACCGCCACTGTAAGGCACACAAGTCCTGTTGTTGCAGCTCCAGCAACTGCAGCGGTGGCAGATGCCACGAGGACGCCGGTGGTGATGGATGATGATGCATCACGCGGTTCGCCGGTTTGCGTAAATACTACAGAGGCAGTGGATGCTCAGATGGAAGCAACGGAACTGGAAGTGGCGTCTGCTGCTGTGGAGGTTGCCGTGGAAATGGATGCAGTGGCAGCTATAATCTGTGTGGCGATGTTGGCGGCGGCAGTTGCGAGCAGAGTGAGTGAGGTGGCTGTGCGTGCGTATGCTTTGGTAGCCCTGCCAACGGCTGTCTGTGCAGGGGCATGGCAGGCTCTTGCTGTTGCTGCGAAGGTGGTTGCAGCACCAGCTGCTGCGTCAAGGATAGCACCGGCTAAGCTGATTGAGTCGGTGAGAACAGGGAGAACCGGAATGACGCCGGGCACCTCGGGTGCAGTGGATGCTGTGTCTGGTCTCGCGGCAGTAGATGGAGGAGAAGGAGTGGGTGAAGCAGCCGGTTCAAGAGGTGGCAAACTGCTAGTAGGTTGCATCCTTGGCAACAAGGGCGGTGATGGTCGTAGGTTTTCCGGGGTGTAGACTTGGCGATCGACCTCCTCCCTTTCTCGCTCTGCTGCAGCGTCGACGTCGTCTTACCAGTAGGTGTGATCAAGCATGCGCACCCACCAAGGGGTGTCGGCGTTGTCCGCCAGCGTGGAGAGCTGAGCGGGCTGCTGGGGTAGCTAGAGCTTCTTGTTGCAGTGCACCACTCAGGTTGTAGCAGGCTAGAGACAGGACAGGGCACCGGGAAGATGAAGAGGGTGTGTGTCCTTGGATGGCGAGAGTCGGAGTCACGGGCAGCTACGGCAGACGCGGCCACAGTCACTCCCAGGGCTGAGGAGGACAACTGTGAGTGACTGCACGTGGTTAGGTCTGGATCCGCCGAACGACACAGATGCGTCGACGGCAGTGGCAGTCCAAGAGAAGACAGAAGCCAGAGGCGTGACCTGGTTGGCTCCAAGCAATGAGAAAGCTCGGAGAGGTCCGTGGGTGAGCCTGTGCTCAGACGAGCATTACGGAACGAGGTGGCACCATTGTTCAGCGCCGAGTAGAAGCAGAGTGTAGAGACACTGCTGCGGTGAGGTTAGGTGGCCGAGAGAGGCTCGAGCGTGCACAGAGGCGGCTGCCCAGGATCGAGGGGCGGTGAGCGAGATGCCTCACATCGCTCTGATACCAGTAGTTACCCAGAAGTTTCCTAGGTTGAGTATGTGAGAACATGCAACCACGTGCATAAGCTACGCGACGCCATGGATGCAGAAAGCTTGCCTTCATAAACTTCTGTATAACCAAGACAGGTGAGTGAGAGGGGGAGCGAGAGAGTTAGCACCCGGTGAGCGTGCGCTCGCCATGGGCATCACACCCAAGTGAGCACACGCCGCCACCCGGGGGTTGAGCCCGACTGCTCGGCATAAAACCAAGACAGCGGTACTCACAAGTGCACGAGTGAACCCGGCACGGTGGCCCCCTAAGGATCAGCACCCGGAAAAGGCAGCTCCCCCAGAAAACACTCAAGACAAGCAACATAATGCAGGGCACGACAGTGATAAATGTACGAGCCCTAGCATCTACCGCATCTCAGAATCAAGAGAGTCAAAGAGGATCAGACAATGACAAGATGTGTGCCAAGAGTTGTCCCTGGTCCAGCAGCAGCAGCAGCACGAGAGCGTACATGCCTCCTGCTATGGCTAACACGCTTGTAGGTTTCCCAGGTAGAGCCATTGTCATTCAATCTGTACAGATGTGTGTAATATGTGTGGAGACAAGAGATCACAGAGTTGTGAGTGGCCAACGAACTTCAACACACCTTACCCCTCTCTGCTGCCTCAACCGCCACGCCTGGCCCGGAAGCCCTGTCCCCCTGGGGATCCACCGTAGTCACGTCAAGAACCCAGGTCAAGCCTAACTCAGGGTTCGACAGCGTCAGGTCCGGACGTGGCTCACCCCGTGCACCATCTGCCTGGCGGGGCACACCCCCACTCTCCACTGTGAAAGAAAGCCAATGCTCACGGAAGATATCGGCAAGCTCATCCCTAATGGCGTTGTGGACGCGCTGAATGGCTCCGTCAATCCGTCGTCTCCTGGTCACTGCTCCCGGGTCCATACCATCAAGGCCTACCTGCTCTAGTTGGGGAAGAGGAAGGCCCAACCACAGCTGGGCATGAAGACGAAAGTCTGCCGGCGCCAGGTACGTCCGATCCTGTTGGTCGGGTGGAGTCGCCTGCAGCCAGAGGGCACTGCCCCTCGTCGCCGTCGCCCAGCAGCGCTAGTGAGCGTGGCGTGCCCTCCGCTGGAAGGAAAGGGGTGAAATCGCTAGTGAGAGCCGACAGAATACTTCCTGTCGAGCAGGCGTAGGCCAAGGGAGCCCGATCTCTCGCCCCCAAAAGACCCGCCCCACCGGCGGGGAATGGCAACTTCAATTGCAATCGAGCCAAACGTTGCAGCTCAAAGGCCACCGACCCGACCTCCCGGGCCTGAGCAATCTATAAGAGGCGTAGAACCGCCTCCCAAATGGCCTGATTGAAGCTGTGCAGAGTCTGTAGCCAATGCTCCTCCGGCGGGAGCGCCCGCACGCAAAAGTCAACCCAGGGGATGATGCAAATCGGAGCAAGGTCATAGTCGCCTGCACCTCCTCCATCCGGCTCACCTGCGGCAGACCCCGCAGCTGATCCTGGAGCCATCCATCCGCCCACGCTACCTGGAAAACTGCATCCCCCACCGGGCACCCCAACAGGACCACACCATCCTGTCGACATAGAAGCCCGGAGAGCACCTGAGGCACCTCCTCCTCCGACTGCCGCAGCAGGAGGCACTTCCATGGCTGGATGTGTAGGCCACGTAGTGTCGCTGCCGTAACCATGGAGGAGAAATCTGCCGCCAAGGGCTGTGGAGGGGCGGTAACTGTCGCATTGTCCTAATAGGCCCCCACATGGCCTTGAGGCTCCCCTTGAGCCAGCGTCAGCACCTGGGACCCTGCCTTGAGCACCGGAGCAAGAGCTAGGTCAAACAAAGCTGGGCCTAGGGGATCTCCCTGGCGCACCCCTCGAGCACTCTCCAGCACCGCCGGCGCACTGACACCAAAGAAGAGAAGCTGAGTCGGGATGGTGTAGAACTGTCGTAGGAACGGGATCCACGTGCCCAAACCCCGATCTCGCACCGCCTCAAACACCGCCGTCCACTCCACCTCGTTAAAGGCATTGCAGACATCAAGCCAAAGCAGCCAGAAGTCTGGGTTGGCCGAGAGGATGGCACGCACCCCGCGAACCAGCACCCCCGCCCTCTCCGACACTCCCACGCCGAATTGGTGAGGCCGAAGTGCTCAGTGCAAGCAGTTCCTGTCCTGTAGGAGGAGGAGTCGGCCAGCGAGCCGGACCCAAATCTCACCAACCGCCAGCGGCCGGACCCCTTCTGCCTCTGTAACACCCTTCAAGATAGGGATGAGTCTGTTTCGACCCATACACATCGCTGCCTCTGCCGGCATGGTGCCATCTAGCATAGCTCGAATGATCCCTCCCACGCCCTCCATGCACGCCGGTGAGTCCAAAACAAGGTCACGAAGCAGGTCCATAGTGAGACCAAGAGGACCTGCCGCAAAACCCCGAGGCGCGTCCCGCAGCGACTCCTCCATCATCTCCTATGTCACCCTAGCCGCTCCACCCCCTGGTGTCTGGAAGGAGTGGACCCACGCCGGGATGAGCACCTCGGCGGGAGGATGCCGCTCTCTGAGAGCAGCCAAGGTCGTGGCTGTCCCTGCTGTTAGTTGGCATCCCTCAAACTGCTGCATCGCCCTCGATAATGCCCTAGCGTGCACCATATTGGCTGCGCACTCGCGTGCTCTCGCCCCCTCCTCACCTTGCTCTGCCGCCGCCTGGTGCGTGAATGGGCGGGCCGCCACCCAAGCCCGTTGCGCGGGGTGCACTGAAGCACATGCCTCATCCAGCAGCCCCGTCCAGTCACCTGCCTCAAACTGCGCGCAACGCTCAAGGACGATGCTGTCGACGGAGCGAAGGTCAGGCTAGGCCTCACTGCTAGAGCTGATCCGCCGTCTGTGCCAGAGCGGTCTGTGTGGGGCTGTAGGAAAGGCGGGGTCTCCCAGCTGCTCCTCAAAAGAGGGCACTCGACATAGCAGCACCTGGAAGTGGAGGAGGAGCATCCACCTGCTGTAGAGGGCTGCGGGCGGAAGGTCAGGCTGAAGAACCCAAGAGCAGCAACGTTGGAGGAGATGACCTACCAGGCGGCTGGTCTCCCTGTAAAAGCGCGCCAGCACCGATGGAGCCTGTACCATCCTCTCAAATCTGCCCCCCTCCAGTTGTATCGCACCCCCCAGGCTCTCCCATGTGAAGCCCTTTAAGGCTTCCCATGCTGTGGCAATGTGTGGTGTCAGAAGTGCTGGTCTCTTGTCCTGGGGCGGTAGTAGGCCCTGCACCCCCTGTAGCACGAGCTCCTGTGTCACCAGGAGATCCTCCCCTCGGAGTGTGACAACCAACTCCGGGACACCCTGACACTGTCGACGGCCTGGTGCTGGTAGGAACTGGCCCATCTTGGAGAGGAAATTTGCCACACCGTTGAGTTCCTGACCAAGCCAATGCCAATGGATTAGTCGAAGGCCTTGGGCAGCGGCACATGTCTCATCACGTTGACGGCGGAGTCGCTCTAGCGTTACCCTGGCCGAGCCCTGCATCTTGGTAATGACAAGCACGGAATACCCCACGACAACCAGACCCTAGAGATGCCACTGGTGAGCCAAGGCCAAGCCTGCTGTCAAGGCCGCGGACTCGGCGTTGTTGTTAGTTGCTTCTCCTTCTAGCCTAAGCCTGGTGGAGGAGAGAGGGATGCCGTGTGGGTCAAAGAGCACCGCCCCCGCACCCCCCACTCGCTCTCCTGATACCTCTGCCGTCCCATCAAAGAAGAGCCAGTGGAAGAGTGGGAGGGAGGCAGGGGGAGAAGGACCAAGGAGTAAGGGAACATGAGGGACTAGGCACGGGGGGAGGACCAGCGGGCGAGGTGACGCGAGTAGAGGGGCTGGGAAGCATGGGGAGAGATGAAGCATGTCTAGGGCGTCATGGTCGAGGACCATGGCACCCGCCGTCAACGCTCCGGAGTCGGGGAGTGACGGTGGGTGCCAGCGCGTGCGGCCATACTGCTGGGTCACCGGATGTGTGGCAAAAAGAGGGAAAAGGGAAGGGAAGGTAGGGGAGGAGGGGGTAAGGGGGGGCGGGGGAGAGGAGGGCAAAGGTGGGGAGGAGGGAGGAGGGAGGAGGGAAGACGGTGGGGAGGCCGGAGGGGGTGGGTTGCCCACGCCCACCGGGGTAACTTGCGGAACCTCCGGCTGCTGCTGCCGCTGCTGCCCCTATTGCTGCTGCTGCTGCCCCTGCTACTGCTTCTGCTGCTGATGCTCCTACTGCTGCTCCTGCTGTAGCTTATGCTATTGTTGCCCGTGCCAAGGCAAGGCCAACTGCTGCCCCAGCTACTGCTCCTGCTTCCGGTCCTGCTGCCGCCGCTGCTACTGCCCCTGCTGCTGCTCCTGCTGCCCGTGCCAAGGCAGAGCCAGCAGCTGTGGCACCGTCGGCCCTATCATGGGTAGGCAAGCGGCCCCGGGCCGGCCGCCTGCCCCCTCTCCCTCCCCGAGAACTGCTCCTCCCACACAGGGTGTGTACCGAACCTCAATGGCAGATCAAAGCGCCCTGTCTAGCCCGGGGGGGTCTCTACAGGGGCTGCTCCTCGAGGCTGGACAGCAAGAAAGAGCAGCAGCTCCCCATGCTGATGCTGTGGCCGCTGATGTGTATGCTGTTGCTGTTGTTGCCACTGCCGCAACTGCTCCGGTTGATGCTGCCACTACTGCTGTCGCTCATGCTAGGTCTGCTGCTGGGCTTGGAGGGGGGGACCCAGCCTACCTGCTGCCACTACTGCTGCCGCTGTCCCAATGATGAGGATGACCCCTGCTGGTACTGGTGCTGCTGCTGGGAAAGGACGCCGGGGTGTGGCGGGGGGTTCCGTCTGGGGGGTACATGATGACTCAACTCCTCCGGGTCATGGCCCAAAAAATCGCCTAGACGGAACGCGAGCCGCCGCTCCTTCGGGCGGAGCCATGCCCGCCCGGTGAGGAGTTGCAGCTTTGCGTGCTGGGCAGCAAATCCACGCAGCTCCCAGCGGACCAGGCTACCCCGCCTCCCTGCCCCCCCATTCGAGGGGGCAGGGGGATGGCGCCGGGTAGCTGCGCCACCTTCCACAGGAGGAGAAGAGGAGGGAGTCTGCCACTGTGTGAGGGGCTACAGCTGCAAAAGCGCACCCCCTAAGAGCAAAGCAATGGCAGGGGATGACGCAAGGGGCGGCATGCCTAGAATGCTGCCTGGAATGGTGCCTGGAACGCTGCCTGGTGCACTGCCCGAGGGCAGACCCGAGGCATCTGCAGCGGAGGCGTCCATGGGTGTAGATGGACGACGCTCGAGGCTAGCTAGGCGGTCGAGCAATGTCTGTTGCTGCTGCTGCTGCCGACAAAACTGCTACTGCTGCTCCTCCACGCGACGTACAGCCAAGAGCACCTCTGACACAATGGGCTCGGATGGTGCCGGACGGTCGGGCGGGCTCTGCTGCTGCTGCTGATGCTGCCAAAGGAGCTGCTGATGCTACTCCTCTAAACGATGTACGACAGAGAGCACCTTCCTCAGAATGGGTCCGGATGCGACCGCCCCTGAGGACAATGCTCCCCCGGCCCTCTCTGCCTGGCTGCGCCTTAGTGCCGTGTGCAGCTCGGGTAACTGGAGGGTGAGAGCCGAGTATAGCGCAGTGCCGAGTGCTGCCGAGGCCTCCTGGACCTGGGCGTGGTCACCAGCCGTACAATGGCCGACGGCTCCTGTCCGGCCAGCCGTACAATGGCCGACGGCTCCTGTCCGGCCACAGCTGGGGGGACAAGCCAAGCAACCCGGACGCGCGAGAGGTGTGCCGACCATTGGGCGAGTAAGGTGGGCTGCATGTTGACGTCCGGGGGGTCCGCTGGCGTAGAAGCCATGGCGTGAAAATGCGCGGCGTTTGCGCCACGTAGGTGCGGCTCGCGGTGAGGTGGAGGAGGTGGAGGGGAGGAGGAGGGGGATGCCGGGATGGAGGGGATGGAGGAGAGGGGGAGGGGGTCGCC
>SZWC01003546.1:78620-135028 GCA_023375785.1 Penium margaritaceum
CCACACACACACACACACACACACACACACACATCTGCTACCCATTTAAGGTCTCCCTAGACACTTGCACATCCCACCAAGTGTCTGGTTCTTGACCATGAGAGGAGTGATGCACACGCGCACAAACGAGTGTAATGCACATCATGCATGTGTCAGACGACAAGAGGATCTGCTCGTGATAGTGGCGGTATCAGTGCTCGGGTCTCTCCTGCTACGAGCAATGCAACATGTGTCTGTATGAAAGCCACAATAACATCATCAACCAACACACAGGAACATGGGGGGATCTCCTCGTAACACGGGTGCAAGTCACCACGTGTCCGGGTCTCGACCACCATGAGCAATCCAGCTCGCACGCACATGCCACACACAGTATAGCCGCACACCAAGACGCATGATCACATGGTCTCCTCGTGACACTGGTACAACCCACCAAGTGTCCGGGTCTCGACTAACAGAGTACCACCATCCACATGTAGCTATGTAGGCACGTGGCATGAGCCACACGGCGGCTGTTGTAGTATGCTCATAGCAGAGCATGGACCCCTCGCCATGCATCTCCCATGACGTTGTGTGAGGTCGAGGTCCACAAAACACTCCCCTTGGGAAGATGAACCTGGCGGAAAACTCCTCGATGGAGATGCTGATACTGTAGCTGAATGGATCCTGGGCAATAAATCATGTGGTCTCCCATCATAGAAGCATAGCAACCCCTGTCAAGGACGAGTCTGCTCGCACCCTCAAAGATGAAGTGGTTTCTCCGGCAATGACTCCTCACGTCGCCCCTACACCACTTGGAGTGTACCAATCCTCGTGTGACTACCAAGGGTCCCAACGCATAGTCTCTCCTTTCTCCACTCTGCACTGATGCATCTGTGTACGCCAAAGGAAAGGGAATGTACGAGCAGCATGCAAGCCTGGATGAAGTGGCGGAGCTGGCCTCTGAGGCGGGATGAAGCACCCTGAGGCATAGGGGTGTACAGCCAGAAGAGGAGGGCTGGAGCGACAAACCGGATCACCACTCGTGGATGAAGATGACGATAGGCGGGTGAGTCGGGTGGATTAAGGTGCATGATGGCAGCAGCAGAAGGAGGAGTAATGAAGGAGTCGACATGAACAAGGATGGCAGAAACCGGAGGCATGCTCACCTCTCTTGTGATAGTGTCTCCAGTGGATGTCATACTCAAAGCTGGTACAAGATCCTCCCCCGAGTATGGGTGTGCCTGATGCTGGTGGCAGAAAGCTTGTACCATAGTAGTGATGCTCCTATGCTCTGACAGTCACTCTCGTGCTGCCATCACCTCCCGCTGTAGCATCTGTACATGCTCTGACTCATAATCTTCCTCGGACATGTGGATGTGGCCCATGTCTGGCTCGCGTAGGATCAACTGTGTCTCACAAGATGCTACACAAGTAGATAATACAACTTGCAAGTATAACTCCATCTGCATCTCTACTGCTGAAGATGATGGAGCCGGTGCTACTGCATCCTCCTCGGGGTCAACCAAAGTCGCAATGTGCTGAGACGCTAGAACATTGGACGTAGCTGCATGTGTCGCATCCGCACCACACCTTGTGTCTGTCATACGAGGAGGAATGAGCGGTTGCTTGCTAAGAGAGAAAGAGAAGGAGGAGTAGTCACAGTCTGCGGAGCATGTGAAAATATTGTCCGTGCAGGTACTGCAACTCTCAGCGTCGATGTCATCAATAGGGTCACCGAGAGGTGAACACGAGAGGGCATAGCTCAGCTCCTGCTCACGAGGTGACCCCACCCGTGTGGTTGGATCTGCTCGCTATCCTCGAGTGCCGGCATAGTGGACACTACTGTGTAGGACTCCGACTCGACAATGCTCGTCAAGGCGACCAGCAAGTGTAGCTGGCGCTCACGCACCGTCTCGCCGGGAAGACTGGTCACTGTCACCTGCTCGATAATGGAGTGAAGACCACCATCTAACTCTGTCATGTGTGTCGCTGCTCTACCGTGTGTACGGGAACTCGTAGACTCTGGGAACATGGGCAACTCCTCACGCTGAAGCTGGTCCTCATGTAGCGCCGATGACATGGTGGAGCCTGATGTATCTGCTGTAGCATATGTCCCACTGGAATCTCTCAGAACTGCTGCTCTCAAGAATGCCTCGACCTCAAAAGACAAGCCGGCCGACTCTACTCATGCACTGCGACCGCTGCGAGGCTGGTGGGAGCTTCGTGCGCCAACGCCCCTGGAAGTCCGTATGGAGTATCTCGACCCTCATGATACTCCTGTGCCACCTTCGGGCCGCTACCGGTCAGAGTCGTGAGTGGCACCGCCCAGGCACGAGGGACCTGCATTCCTCCTAATACAACCTACTATTGTAGAACGTCTGCCTCCTGCCCCAGCGTAGATGTCGACCTCGATGACATGCATGTCTCAAGCATTGAAACCTCCATCAGACTGGTGTGAGCCTGTTGTACACACTCCCCCAAAAGTCTGGTAGACGCATCCCGATCCGTACGAGACTCTTGTGCCATCGTTGGGTCTAAACTGGTGGGAGCCGCGAGAAGCACTACCTAGGGAAGCTGTGCCTGTGCTCGTTTTGATGCAACCTCCTATTGCGGAAGATCTGGATCCAGCCTAGACGTGGAAGTCGAGCGCGATGACAGGCAAGTCTCCACAATGAACACCATGTTGGGATTCGACTCCACGTCATGTGCTGTCAGCATATCATCTGAATCTACTTGAGCTGACGATCGGGCACCTCGACATGGTGCGAGTGTGGATCCTGTCGCTACGGTCACAACAGGCAGTATGTGGTGACCACACTCCTCCGCGACAGGTACCACAACGGAAGCCAATGAGGTGGAGGGTGTAATAAAACCGGTACGAGTACGGTGTGCGGAGTGCTAGCGCCGACGACGCAGGGACACACAATTAGAACGTCTACATGAAGACATGTCATCACGAGGTGGCATCGTGGTCGCAACAGAGTGGAAGATCAAAAGGATGGTGGCAGCCTCGGACTCCCCGATAGGTGGAGCTGAAGGGACACCATCGAATGAGGAAGGAGGAGAGGATGGAGGAGACATGATCAAGGAGGCCATTGATGAACGAGTAGTAGAAGCATGCTAGGGGATCTAGGGGGTGACGACGAGGTCATAAAGCCGCTACACCATCTGCCTCAAGCCGTGGATCTCGGCATATATGGTAGGTAGAGGTCCAGCTAGGGGATCTACCAAGGCTACCAGATCCGCATGCCATGGAGGACGCATGCTTGGACGAGGCTGAAGTCAAGGTGGATGCCAACCGCGAGGGTGTGTCCAGTAGCAGCGCCAACCATGACGTCCATCACTAAAGTAGTAGCAGGCGAATGAGTAGGGCGCCTGCTCAGATGTCTGCGTACTCATCTTGTCTGCCGGACGATGGATAGGTGCCGAGGGCACCTAGTCGTTGTGGTGAACACCATGCCGCGAGAGAGGATGAGACCAGTGGGTACTATCACTCTGGGAGGTCACGACGTCGGTTCAGCAAACATGACCAGATAGGACGAGCTGCACTACCGCAGTACGCCCAGAGAATGGATTCTGACTAGCTGCGGCTGCTAATGATGCTGCCACTAATGGAGCAAAGACTGCTCCACGAACAGAAGGGGTGGCAGCTACAGGTGCGGCTCTTGCTCCAAGCGGTAGATGACCCAGACCTTAGATATGCATAGACTCAAATCTATCGTTGATCCTACGGAGTGAACCGCGCGCACCAATCCAGAGGCCCTAGGGAGACGCCGGTCTACGACGCGTCTTGAACCGAAGATCTTTGCCAACAACACAATCCGCTGTCGGATGGGAAGGCAAAACTGCAAGCGCTACTACAACCGCCGCTGCTGCTGTTATGGAAACTACTGTTGCTGCAGCGGTTTCTGCTGCTGTATGTGTCGGTGAGATGCCGGGCTATTCTATGGTTACGCAAGATTTGTGTTTTTTGGTTCTTTTGTTTTGTTTCTTTTTTTTGTATCGCCCCCACCCCCGTTTTGTTGATGATCCCCCCCCCTTTTCTTTTTCTCTGCTCACCCCGGGTTTGACCGTCAACCGTTTCTGGATTGTCCCTTAGAAAGGGGGTAGGTCAGCATTGGAAAAGAAAAACAAGGAGGGGGCAATTTCAGGTCACCCTCCTTGTTCCTTGCTCACCCGCAAAAAAAATAGAGACGAGCAAGCAAGTGAGCGAGTGAGCGAGTGAGTGGGGGAGGGGGGGTTCGCCCCTCCCTCCATCCGTCGGTTAATGAGGCCGACGGAGCTGACGGGCCCCTCCAAGGGGCTCCTCGGAGGGGCTCGAAGGGGCCCTTCAAGGGCCCCCTCAAGAAGAGGGAGGGGGGTCGACGGGCCCCCTCGGAGGCGTCCCCCCTGATGGGGGTCGAGGGGGCCCCTCTGAGGGGGCGGGGACCCTAAGAGGAGGGCTGCGAGGCCCTCCTCGTGTTGGCAACAATAGCTGTAGCGGCAGGTGCAGTTGCTATGGTTGCTTTTGCTGCTGGTGCTTTTGCTGCTGCTGTTGCTTCTGCTACTGCTACTGTTGCTTCTGCTACTACTGCTGCTGCTGCTTGCTGCTGTCGCCGCCACCGTTGTTACTGCTTACTGCTACCGCCACTACTGCTTGCTCCTATCGCTGTTGTTGCTGCTACTGCACGTTGCTACTATTGCCGCCGCTACTGCATGCTGCTGCTGCTACTGCCGCTACTGTAGTGGCTACTACTGCTGCTACTATGTGCAGCTACTAATGACGCCGCTGCTATAGCAGTTGATGCACTGTTGTAGCTGCTGTTGCTGCTGTTGTTACGCGAAATAGTGGCTACTACTAGTGATGCTATTGCCGCTTGTGAAACTGCTAAAAATGGTAGCGCTGGTTGCTGTTGCTACTGCTGGCGCCGTTGCTATTGTTGTTATGAGCGGCTACGTTGCCGCCACTGCTCCTGCTACACGGCATCGCAGCTTCTGTGGATGCTACGTCTGCTGCTGCTACTGCTGTTGCCGCCGCGGTCCCTAATGCTGTTGTGTGCGGCTTGTCACCCCTGTTGCATTCACATGCATTCGCTTTTTGCTCCCTCACGCTGTTGCTGGCGTGGCGCCACGTGGCGCGTTCTCTTTGCGTTCCCCCCATTGGTGCTGCTCCTGCTGCTGACATGCCCCCCTTTGCTCCGATACCAAGTTAGAAATATTTAGAGCATGCAGGCCTATGTAAAAGCAAACATGAGCTTGGTGTGTGAGTGGAATACAAAATGGCAAAAGATCGGCTAAGTTTGGAACGCATGATATGAAAGAAAAAGGATAGTATAAAAATGAACTTTGAGCGGGCTTATGTAGGGACGCCGGCAGCTAACCGCACCGGTCCTCGTCACCCCCGCTGGACCCAAACAAATCAGCGGGGAGAACACATTGCATACACCACAAGAACAATAAAGGTGGTCTCCTCGAGGCATCGGAGCAGCTCTCCGAGTGCCGGGCCTCGACCATCGAGAATATCCGAGTAGTGGTAGAAAAACTAGACATCAACTAGAAAAACTAGACATCCAAAAAGGCTTTCCGAACATCAGAAACCCTACTACAACCATTGGGTCTCCTTGTTGTACTGGTACAGTCCACTGGATGCGCGGGTCTCAACCCACCGAAAAAACTTGCCTACCTCTCGACAAGCCCACAGGGCTGCCGGAACGCATTGACCGCGTCTCTTTGGCGCTGTCGTGGGTGTTGGAGAAGTCTTGGCACAGTCTGGAGGCCCGTCGTGCCGTCTCGCCCTCCTGTACCATTTACCACCAACGTGGGTATGTGGATAATCCATCGGCGTTAGTTGTGACGAGTGGAAGCCACACAAACCAACACGTGCAACACAAGCAGCGCGCAGCAGCGTTGCACAGCAGCAGCAGGCAGCAGCCGCAGCATGCACCAGTGGGCAACAGTAGCAGCAAGAGCAAGCAGTAGCGCAACAGCATTGAGCAACAAGCAATAGCACAGCAGCAGCATCGGCGCAAAGCAAAAGCAGCATGCAACAGTGGCAACGTGAAGCAACAGCCGCGTAGAGCAGCGCCGCACCACAGCAATAGCATGCTGCTGCTGCTGCCACAACTACGCAAGCAGCTGTGCGGTTGCTGCTGTAGGCACAGGCGTAGCAGCAACACTTGCCAAGGGGAAGCTATTGTGGAGCTTCCGCGCAAATTCCGTGTGGCTGCCGCGGAGGAGCCGCGAGGGTTTTCAACCAAAATTGGAAAATTTGGGGTTGGAAGATAAAAAATTGTCAGCCTTTCAAATCCCAGAGAACCACTGGCGGTTCTCAAATCCGACCGCATTGACATTCCGGTCCATACTGAGCGCTGACATGGCTTCGACAGGTGACAAGGGCAAAGGACCACCAGGCCCATCTTCCTCCTCCTCAGGGGTTAGGATCCCAAGCTCCCACGCCATTTCGGATCTGCACTGTGAGCAAGATGAGATGCGTCATCAGCAACAGTAGTAGTAGCAGACTGACGCCATCCGTGCGGTCATTGATCTTCTTCATGGTCAGTCCATGGCCCCACAGCAGACAATTGGGGGAGTCATTGGTGCCATACCTTTTGCACAGTAGTAAGTATCTACGCCGAGTAGGGCAGAAGGACAGGACCCACCCATTCTTGATCCTTTGGATGAGGACCCTGAGATGCCCGGTATGGAGGATGACACCCACAAGAGGGAGATCCGCGTGCTTCAGGAGCGTCTCCGTCAGCTTTAGACGCGTTTTGATTCCCTATTCTCGGAGATCCGATCCTTGCATGATCCCTACCTTGATGACTTTCCTCGTCTTGGTGTCTTCCCCATCCCTCGTCCTTCCCAGCCTGTGGTTGCTATCACCACGGAGCGGCAACCCAAGGACTTCGAGACACCGCCCCCACGCTATGTCAACGAGGATGGCTTTGACTACTGGGAGACTCTCTGAAAGGTCTAGGCCACTCTCTGAATGTCGTGGACTTTTCCCTTTCCTTGGAGAGGTCGGCACAGACACGGGTGTTGATCCACATCGGCGCTGGGACTGGCATTGTCCCTGCTTGCTGCAGAGACGTACGCCACCCGCGCGGCTCACATTCGCGCCTTTCATTCCCTTCGTCAAGTACCTGCGAAGGCCACAGCTGATTACTGGCGACGTGCCATGTGCATCTACACGCGCCTTGGAACTTCAGGAGGTACAAAGCTCTGGGCGCTTCGCACGCTCATGATTGGAGTACATCTTGAGCACACAGACATCTTCTTAGGGTACAGTGATGACATGCTCGAGCCCTTCTCCACCTCTCTTCAGCTTCTTCCTTGGGCGCATAGCCTTTTCCTCCAGGTGACTTTGGCCCGCGATGCAGCCGCGGCCCATCAAGAGAGTTCCCTTGTTGTAGCAGTCATCGCGTCAACGCCAACGCCCCTCTTGCAATCCACTTCTTCATCCTCTAGTACACCCTCCTCTTCTCCCTCCACCCTGGCTATCCCAACTTAGATGCAGGGTGTGGCAGCCGTGGCACAAGGGAAGAAGGGCAAGAAGAAGCGTGGTTGGGGCCAACAGTAGTTGCAGCAGCAGCAATCATCAGGCGGTAGCAGTGAACGTATTGTCCACTGTTACAACTGTGGAGGCACTCATCGCTACACCGAGTGCTAGCAATTGCTCGACTAGACGCGGACCACTGGCGCTCTTCAGGTTGCACACGCACAGTGGGCTACGGAGAGGAACGCAGCCTCTGGTCGCGCGGTGACCACGAGTGCAGCAGTTCCTCCTTCCCAACGGCGAGCACTCACAACCCGGACCCGTGTGACCGCACCATCGTTGAGCTCCGTCACCTTTTGGCGCTTCGCTTTCAAGGAGGTGCGAGTGTGTTTTCACAACCGGGTGGTTCATAGAATGTTATCTTCTTTGTTCTCGTAACTCGTGATGACTCATGTGGGGGGGCATAACTTGCATGTGATGATGATGGGCCTGAGAGTACTGATTGGATTCATGAGTCTCACCTTTGTGCCCTTCGTCATTCCTCCTCACCTATTGCTCAACGCCTGTCTGAGGCCGAGTGTTCCATCGCCCATTGTATAGTGACGTCCTCCAGTTGTGATCCCGGTGGCACTTGGATAATTAATTATGGTGCCACTCATCACATGACCTGTTGTCGTAACGACTTCATTGTCCTTTGTCCTGTTGTGTCTCTCCGTTCAGCTCTCACAGGCTCTGGTCAGTCCTTGCCGGTTAAAGGTGTTGGGGTTGTGTACTTTCCGTTCAGATCGCGGCGGTGAGTTTCTTGGCAAGGTGCATTCTTTTCGTTCAGATCGCGGCGGTGAGTTTCTTGGCAACTCGATAGTTTCTTCGTCAAGCAAGGGGTTTTTCACCAGGTTTGCGCTCTTGCTACTCCTCAGCAAAATGGTGTCTCTGAGTGCTAGAACCGCACCATGGAGAATGCGGTTCGTGTTATGCGTTCTGAGTACAATCTTCCATAGTCCTTTGTCTTTGAAGGATTCACCTACATGACGTGGGTCTAGAACCGCCTCTTGCGCAGTCCCCTTCCAGACCACGTTACACCCTAGAAGCTCTGGTTTGGCCATCGTGCCAATCTGCATCTCCCTTGTGTCTGGGGATCCGTGGCTTCTATGTGGTACACCAAGGACGAGAAGGGGTCCAAGGTCTCCCAACGGGGTCGCTTATGTGGCTTCTTGGGCTTCTTCCCGCGGTTTAAGGCCTGGGAGTTTTTGGACCCCGCCCGTCGTCGCATCTTTGAGTCCCGCAACACGCTCTTCTTTGAGTCTCTCACCTACCGTGATATGACCTCGATCATGTCGCTGTCTATCATGTACATTCCTACGTGTGAGGCTTCTCAACAGATGGGGGAGTCTGGGCCCACAAGCACCTCTCTTCCGGTTGATGTCGCTGTTTGAGCCCCCTCCACTTCTCAGTCTCTAGCTCTTTATGACCCCACGATAATCGTTGTTGGCCAAGAGACCTCTCCAACACAGCCGGCTTCTACCCCTGCTCCCTTTCCCCCCACAGGCACCTGTGATTTTGTACCTATATCCACCAGCATTCCTACCTCTGTGTGTGGTCCTTCCTCGAATATTACTCCTACTGTCACACCCAGTCCTTTGTCTCCAACACACACATCTCCTCACACTGCATCACCTGTCCGTTTGCCTCACTCCTCACCAAATGTGGTCGTGCCTGTATTTGAGCTTGAGGCAAGCCCCTCGAGCTCAGGTTACTCGCGTGAGTCCGGTGGCTGTCTCCGACCATTGGTCTCTGGAGTCCAACGGGTGTCAGGCCCCGCACCCTTGCACTCCACTCGCAGCATCACGAGTGGTGATCCCGGCACAGGCCCTTAGATCTGAGTGTTCGCATAGATCACACAGAGGTACATCCAGTGTGCCTTGTAGGGCACAATCTGGTCACTCGCGAGTTTCATATAGCTTGTGATGCACTAGCTGACCTTGTGGTCGTCAGGCCCAGCACTGAGGCCTCTGCACTTGCCACTCAGAGCTCTCTCTCTATGGTGCCTTATCCGAGCATACTAAGGGAAGCTCTCTGATCAAAGGATGCAGACGCCTGGCATGCTGGCTACAAGGATGAGCTTTGTGCCATCCGAGAGCACGGAATTTACGAGCTAGTCGACCTTCTACCTGGGAGGAAGGCTTTTTAGGTCAAGTGGGTCTTTTGTAAGAAAGTGAAGCCAGATGACTCACTGGAACGCCACAAGGCTTGCTTGGCCGCCAAGGGGTACTCTCAGGTGGAGGGCATTGATTACACTGACACCGTTGCCCTTGTCGGCCGTAGGACCTCAGCTCGTGCTATGTTCAGTGTGGTGGCTCAGCATGATTGGGAAGTGCACCAAATGGACGTGAACAATGCGTTCCTCCATGGCTTTCTGGATGAGAAGATTTACGTGGCTCAGCCACAAGGCTTTGAGGACGGTGACAAGGTCTGGCGCTTGCGCAAGTTCTTGTATAGCCTCAAGCAGTCTCCTCGATGCTGGAACCAGGAGGTGGCTGGCACCCTGACTCGTACATGATGTATGGAGCGAGGCAGATCCTTGTCTCTTTTTCCGACGTACGACTGAGCGATTCACTGCCATCCTGGTCTATGTGGATGACCTTCTGAACGCATCTCCTTCCATTGAGGTCTTGAAGGAGGCTTAGGAAATCCTCTAGACTGCCTATAGGATGAAGGATCTTGGTCTTGCAGCGGTGTTTCTTGGCATGGAGAGCATGCGAGAACGCAGACGTAAGATGCTTTTGTTGCATCAGGCGCGATACGCGCGTGTTGTTGAGAAGCGCTTCAGTGACCTTCTTGGTGTAGTACCCACGGCCTCCACACCTCTCACACCTAGCAAGCAGGATGCCCTAATGGTGCAAGATCCCACAAAACCGGGGGAGATAGTGGATGTGACCATGTGCCTCTCATTGGATCTCTGATGTACCTGACCACTACCACACGCCCTGACATCCCTTTTTCCGTCAACCTCCTTGCACAATTTATGCTGAATCCACATGTTAGAGCCCTTCATGTGGTTGTGCAAGCGGTGCAGTATGTGGTCTCCACATCGTACCTCTGACTCTGCTTTTGGCGAAAGTGTTTGGTGGTTCTTGACAACTACACCGACAAAGAATGGGCTTGTAGTCGAGACGGATGTAGTCGCACTCATTACGTGTTTCTGCTCGGTGGTAACATTATACCATAGCACAGCGAGAAGCAAGGCTGCATTGTACGTAGCTTGTTGGAGGCAGAATATGCTGCTTTGGGTGTAGGGGCTGCTGAGACAATATGGTTGCAATGCCTGTTCCTTGAGCTGGGTCAGTCAGTACCTGTCATTGTGATTCATTGAGAAAACTAGAGTGCTCTTGCCATTGTGGAGAACTCTGGTGTCTTTCATGCTTGTACAAATCACATTGTAGTTGAGCATCACTTTGTGCGTAATGTGGTGGAGCGACACGTGATCTCTGTCATATGGTTCGGCAGTGAAAGGCAGCATGCTGATTCTAGACGAAGGCACAGGAACGCGAGAAGTTTTTGGTGGCCATTCATTATGTTGGGCTTTGCTCCTTGCCTGAAAGTGGTTGAGTGCGGGGTGTGTCTGTGTCTGTTTCACGACAGTTTTTGCACTCATTGTTGCATTTTGTTCCGGTGCTGTACGTGTATGGACATGCGTACCATCAGGTCATGAGGGAGTGTTGTGATTTGTGACGTTCCTGTTGACCTTTACATTTTACTGTGACCAATCGGCCATGTCCATGCCCGTGAAGATTCCTGATGTGGACCCAGGTGGTAGTGATGCGTTGTCTCATGGTGGACTACCAGCTTGGAGCTGACCGACGACCGCCCTAGAGTTTTGGACACTGTCTGGGACCTCCAGCCGTCTATAACAACACGTAGGATTTTATCGGTGGAATGGCTGTGGGCCCGATTTGCATGTTTTGCATTCTGTGTCCACTTTTTGATGCCAGATGCATGCATGTGGCCAGTCGTAGTGTTTGGCTTATGATTGTGCATGTCTAGGTTCAGACAGCGTAGCGGTCTGACATGTCCGAGCTAAGTTACTGCCAAAATAGTGCTTTTGGGCCAGTTTTAGGACAGACCTTGTGCCGCCGCGTGCGACACCCGCCTTGTGCCGTGGCAGGTACTTATGCCATGGACCTGTCATTTGTCATTTCTCTCTGCGAATGCTATTCAAGCATTCTGACACTTTGTCTTGTGTCTTCTAGCTAGACCATTGCCGTGGTGTGTACGACTTGTGACTGTCGACATTGTCTGACCAGGCACTGACGCCTAGTTAGCGGCTATGTCGCTGGGAAGCTTCCTCTCATGATGCATCATTCTCTTCACGACACATCTTCTCATGATGCTCGCAGCTGCAAGAGGCGACACATCCAACAGTGGTGTGAGCAGCACCGGCGGCAGAGGAGGCGCTAGAGCCACAATTGATAATAGAGCCAGCTGTAGTGGAGACAGACGCGATTGGCAGACACTTGAGGAAAATGGAAACAACTTCACAAGTAAAGGCTGCACAATTTTCCTCTTGTAGCTTTAGGCGATCCTCGGCTTCCCGTTGGGCCTCAAGCGTGCGGTTAAGCTGATGCTGGAGGTCTGCAAAGACAAACTCGTCGTCACCCGGCATGGTGACAAGAGAGGGGCTCTACCGTAAAAGTTTCGGCAGAGTTTCTCCCGTCCCAGCGGGCGTGGAAAATGGGAAGTGCTTTAAGCACGAGTGAGAAGCGCTACAAGGCAACTCCCAACCCTAGACCCAACATAGTGACACAAAAACAAGCATAAGAATGGCGAGGAATGAAAATAGCAGGTGCTACCAAGGTGTGGCATCAAGCTGCAGGAGGATAGAGGAGATGGAACAGGGGTGGAAAAGCAGCAGCAACGAAAGCAGAAAGGACGGATACAGTAGCAACGGCTGGCACGATCGGGGTAAGAGCACCAGCCGCTGTCGCTGCACCGAGAGTGGCGACGGCTGTAGTAACGGAAATAGCAGTCGTGGCTAACTGGATGGCAGCTAATGGAGAGGAAGAAGCGGCCACAACAATGCAGTTAGTTGAAGTCTGTATGGCTACGGCGGGTGTGGCGGCAGCTATGGCAGCAGCGGTGGTGTTGGAGGCGATGGCAGCTGCGGCAACAGTCACCTATGTACCAATGTCATCGGCTGCAGCGGCAATGGGGCCGATGATGGCAGCAGCTTCAGTGTAGGATTCAGAAGCACGCCCAACAGTAGTTGATGCAGGTGCCCTAGCCGCCCTAGCCGCTGCCGCAAAGGTCGCTGCCGTGGCAACGGCAGTGTAAAGGACAAGAGAGCCCAGCCGCGCGACAGAGGAGGACAATGAGACGACGTTTTTATAGAGGCCGTCCAAGAAGTCGGTAGCGGCAGCATCTACAATAACAGAGTTGTCCCCACCCAAGTCCCAAGGTGAGAGAGGCGAAGATCTTACGAAGGCACGTCGCGATGGGGAGGAGTCAAGGGACATGGGTAACCCCCCATGGGCTGCGCGAAGACACTCGCTCCCGGCGAGCTGCGCTGAGCTTCGCGTAGAAAGAACCAACAGGCACGTCGTCGGGAACCTCGTTGTGCACCAGCGTGACACTGTTGACCACCGAGGTGGCTGAGGCGTGGTGAGAGACGCCGATGTCTTAGCAGCTGAAGCGTTCTTGTGGCGCCTGCTGCAATGGCTGCAAATAGTGCGGGTGCCGCTGCCACTCTGGTTTGGCCGAGGTCGATAGCAGAGAATTTGCTGCAGTGATGATGAGACCACAGTTGCCGTGCCAACGACCAAGTACCAAGGCTGCGGCTGCCGAGAGCACAGTGGCAACCGATGCGGCTATTGTGGAGATTGCTCACGCTACGTTTGCTGCTGTAACAGACGTGACTGTGCAGTAGATGCAGCAGATTTGGCAGGTGCGGGTGCTGCTGCTAGGAGGCCGGGAGGTTGCGGTTTTGATGGCGTAGTAGGTGCAGCCAGTGTCGACGTTGCAGCTGCTCCCACTGTTGTTGCCGTGCTAGAGATTATGACAGAATCAACAAGCGGGGCGGACGTGTGTAGGTAGGTCTGTGTGTGGGCTGGAGCAGATCGTGCTGATCTGTGTGTGGGCTGGAGTGGCGCCGCAGCCCGCAGGTGAGGGAAAGCCCGCGGGTTTTCCCGTGCGTGCAATGCAGCCCCACGCAGTGCACACGACGTGGGCTACGGCGGGCGTGTGTGGGCTGGAGTGGCGCCGCAGTCCACGGGTAGGAAAAAGCCCGTGGGTTTGCCCGTGCATACAATGCAGCCCCGCGCAGTCCACACGACATGGGCTAGGGCGCCACTCCAGCACTACGGGTGCTGTGGCAGGCAAGATGGGGCCTAGCCTTTGGCGGAGACGAAGAAGGTGGCGTTTGGTGATGGTGGACCCTCCTACGGCCAGGACCGTGCGTTCAAGAGTGAACGCGTTGTACTCCCTCACTATAGTGCTTTGATAACAGTAGGTAAGGAAGAGTAAAGCAGTGAGGGTGCAAAGCAAGTAGAATGGAACCCTTAAGCATGGCAAGACGCCATGGATTGCAGATGCGACATTAGGTTTTTTTGCGGCAGCACACGGAGCTGGTCACAACAAAGCAAAATCTAACTCGACGGGGTGCTGCGCAGGTGAAGCAAGCGAGTAAGCGGCGAGCTCGCTCTTGCTCTAAGCTCCATCCTCGGCCAAGCCGAGGTCAAACCATGTTCCACCCCCCCTTCCAAATTTCTTGTGCGCACATCACATGCAATACATTAGTCACGGGTATAGAACCCGGGTGCTTCCTAAACTACCACAAAATCTGCATGTGACCAGAAAGAAACACGATGTTGTGCGGCCGATATTCCCACGGCCAACGGCCACAACTTGGTGACGGCGGGCGTGCTCGCTGTAGTACATCGCCTCCCTCAGTCACCTACATCAGTGACGTGTGAGATGTGCAACAAGGCCAGAGGTCACTACACGTTTGTGACAAATAAACCAACACTTCTATGCAGTGCAGCAGGAGCGCTGAGATAAGGTGAAGGCTGGAGGCCTTTGCCTGCCTCCAGGTTTTGGCCTTGTCGGTCAACATCCCATTGGTACCATTACACTTGGTATCAAAGGGGTTCAAATCCCTCCTGTTATAGGTGGGACAGAGTTCACTCTTCCTTCAATGGCAAGTAAAGAGAGCTGGACGGGTCTCCCTCCTGGTGGGGAAGAGTGCAGTGCAGCAGGAGCATGCGGCTCGAATGCCTCCATTGGCTGGAAATTGGGATAAAGTGAAGGCCAAAGGCCTTCACCTATCTGCGGGTTTTGGCCTAGTTGGTCAACATCCCACTAGTACCGTTACGTTTTATGTTTAAGAGGAATGGAAGGATAGATGTTAGATTTGTCTCCTTCAAACATTGAGACTTGCACATACATAGCATAACAAGGTAGGAAAGAAAGAAATGCAGGGGTACATCCTACTTGGAAGATTCGCACCACAAGGTAGGCTTGGGCAGCCTACTTGTAGCCTTCTCGCCACCTCCCAATGGCACGCAAATGGCTCAACCTTGTCAACCCTTGCTCCACAAACTGGGACTTGGACATAAAAAAATTTGTCAATTGAGAGTGAGCTTCATCGCAACCCTTTCTCTTGTTGTGATGTGAGCCGTCCCCTTCTATTTGTACAGCTTGCTGTGACCACCCGGCCGTTTCCATGCTTGTGCAGATCCTTCATACGGACGCAGCTGGCGACGGAGCACTGACGAGTGGTGGCTCCACCCACCAGTAGCTGCCAGACAGCTGCTACGACGTCCCGGTTTCTTGCCGGGGTGCTTTGCGATTTTTCTATAGACGCTAGAGGTCTCTCAGTGGACTGGCTCTTCAATATGATTTGCATGTTTTGCACTTTCTGTCCATCGATCAATGCCGGATTTATGCATGTGACCATTCATATAGTCTGGCTTGAGATTTTGCATCTTTAGGTTGAGACGGTATTGCATTTGGATACCTGTGGACAGAGTTACGGCCGAAAAAGTGGTTTTGGGCCGGTTTTAGGACAAAATGACACTGTCGCGTGCATTACTTGTCGTGCGCCGCGGCAGCTTCCTATGCTGTGTGCTTGTCAATTTTCATCTCTCTTTGTATTACTAAGCTATTGGAGCTTATGAGACTTTGCGCGTCTCCCTAGCCTGACCCTTGCTGTTTCTTGCGCGTGCTTGCTTGGCGGTGACTTTCTTGGTGGTACCCCAACTGACTGGATAGTGTCGCCACAGGAGTAGCAGCAAGGTTAAGAAGCTTCCTAGTAGATTCTCATGGTATTAGAGCAGTGAGACATCTCTTGCTGAGCTTCACCGCAGAGACGCAGCACCGGCAGCAGCAGTGAGAGTCACAACCGCCGCCGTATCCTGGAACTTGTTGGAGGCGTTTGGAGTAGCGACATCACCAAAAAACTCCCATCACCACACCGGGTGAGCTGCGGCAGTTTCTAGCTCCAGCATCCACACCGAGCAGCAGCAGCAACACTGGGCGGCAGCAGCAACCGTGTCTGGCTGCCCGTCTCTACAAAAAACCAAAGAAAAAGGGGGGGAAATCAGCTCGCAGCAGCTCGCGGCAGCGGCCAGGAACAGTGGCAGCGCATAGCAGCGGTAGCAGCTTGTAGGAGCCATGGCATGAGCAGCCGTAGGCAGTAATAGCAACGCAACAGCGGTGACAGAAGCAACAGTAGGAGCGCAACAACACTAGCGGCGTCCACAACAGTGGCAGCAAGTAGTGCTGTTGCGTAGCACTATTGCACAGCATTACTGCGGAAAAGTTGTAGAGCCCTACGTAGGGCTGCGTAGGGCTATGCAACGCTATACAACACTGCGTTGAGCTACGCAGGCCGACGCAGGGCTGTAGAGGGCTATGCAAGGCAGAGGGCGATGCAGACATCCAACGGAGGATTCTGCATAACTTCCAACCAAAAAAACACCTCTGGCATAGAATAGGCCAGCATGAAAAATGCTAACGTCTTTCCGCTGGCAGAAAAAAAAGCTGACGACACCATTGGTGTTGCTGATGTCAGCAATTTTGGGGTCAAAACATCATTTCTTATTGATGTTTTAACTCCTCCAAAAGCGCTGTCAGTTTCTTCATCAGAGCATCTTTGACGTTCGGCTCCATACTGAGCACTTCAATTGCTCCAGTGTGTGACAAAGGCAAAGGCCTTGGAGACCCCTCTTCTTCCTCGTTTTCGGGCATCATGTGCCCACAGTCCTAGTCACTCGCAATCAGTGACCTTCGTCGGACGCAGGATGAGATACGCCATCAGGAGAAACGGCATAGCAACGTGATGCAAGAGATTACTAAGGTACTACGATGTTGTTTAGGAGCCTCACATCAGCCACTTGGAGGCTCTACTAGAGCTGTACCATCTGTCCACTAGTCTACACCGTACACAGCGCCACGGCTTCAGCACCTTTCATCACAGGTGGATGCCTGGGATGAGGAGAACATACGCAAGGACGAGATTCGTGTCCTTCAGGAGCGCATTCTTGAGCTACGTCTGGGGTCATAGCCTATCACCCCGCCACCTTCCCGCAGTCAAGATCAAGCACGGCGTTCAGGGGAATTCACTCTTGGTGGCATTTCTCTCACTGGTGGTCTTTCTATACCCTGTCCACTATCTCCCGAGCCTGAGGTCGCCCTCCCCACGGAGCGGCGACCGAAGGACTTTGAGACACCTCCACCCCGATATGATAGTGATGAGGGATTCGATTGATGGGAGACGTTGTTTCAGGTGTGGGCCGATTCTGAGGGCGTCTTCCCTTACTACCACAGTCAATACCAGACTCGTGATGCTAACCAGGCCCAGACAGCAGCGAGAACAATACACGATCTTCTCTACGTCATGTTACGGGAGGGTATGGTCATCTTTCGCCCCTTTCTGGGTGAGACTAGGACTAGGACTGGAGCAGATTCACGTCAGGGCTGGGAGCTGATTTGCGTCAGGGCTAGGAGCTGGCCCTGAATCTTCTTACTATGGAGACTCATGCTACGAGGGCCGCCCGACTACGTGAGTCTTACTCCCTTTTGTAAGGGTCCCACGGAGCTTTCAGCTGACTACTGGAGGCGCGCGATGCGCCTTCACACGTGCCTTGGGACCAGTGGCGGGACGTAGTTGTGGGCACTTGACACCATCATGATGGGGGCGCACTTGGACCACGTGAGGCTCTTTATGGGCTTCGACCGTTTGGCTCTCTCTGAGTTGTCGGAGTCACTCTAGCTCCTTCGCCCATCGCTACGTCCTCTAGGCCACGTCGGCTCATGAGACTGCTGTCGCCCATCATCAGAGTCCACTTGTTGCAACAATGATTACGACCCCTCCTACGCCTTTGTTCGAGCTCACCAGCCCCACCTCCACCGCTTCCTCCTCCTCCTCCTCTGCTCCGAGTGGCCACACTCAGGGAATTGCAACAGACATACATGCAGCGGATTTCCTCAAGTGACACACGGCCAGGACGCGCCGCGACCACGACTGCAGCAGACGCATCTATTTCATCAGGCACCAGCACTGATATGGACCCTCGGGATCGCACAACCGCGGAGCTTTGTCAGTTGCTGCCGCTTTGTACTCAGGGAGGTGCAAGTGTGTTATCACAGCCGAGTAGTCCCGCGACAGCTTATCTTACTGTGTTTGTTTCCCGTGATGATGCTTGTGTTGGCGCTCAATTGGCTTGCCATGAGGATAGACCTGACAGTAACGACTGGCTTGACAAGTCACAATTCCGTGCTGCTCTTCGTTGTCTTGAGTCCTTTGCTGAGTGTCTAATGGAGGCAGAGTATTCTGTGTCATGGTGCTCAGTATTGAAGACTGGTCATCAACCGAGTGGGACCTAGATCGTTGACTGTGGTGCCAACCATCACATGACCTGTCATTGTACTGACTTCTTTGTGCTAGGTCTCGTTGCGTCTGTTTGGTCTGTTCGCACAGGGCCTGGTCAGTCGTAGCCTGTGCAAGGAGTTAGGGTTGTGCAGATTGATGGTCCATCTACCCTCTTCTACATTTCCGAGTGGTCCTTTTCCCTGCTTTTGAGCCTAGCGTGCTCCTTGTTTGTGTATGCACCAGGATGGGCCTCACTGTTAAGCAATCTGCTGAATCTGCCACAGTGACTGCTCTTGATACACGTGCTATTGTGCTTTGTGCCTCTGTTTTTTATGACATTTATCATGTGTCTCGTTGCATTCCCGCTATTTTTCTGCCTCCCTCTTGTGCGCGTGTGATTGTCACGGGTGTTCTCTCCCCTGAGCACCAATGCTTGTTACATCGTCGCCAGTGCCATGTGAGCTCAAACATTGTGTCTAAGCTCATACAAACTCAGCCAGCCCTTGGTCTTGACACAGCTTCCTTTGGGAAGCCGTCCAAGAACAATTTTCTTTTTTACGCCTAGGGTAAGATGCATTGCTGCTCTTACCCTGACTCCTTCTTTTGGGTAGTACGCCCGCTAGAGTTGGTCTACTCGGACCTTCTCGGTCCTCTCCCAGTTGAGTCGCTCTTTGATCGGGGTTGATATGCTCTCATCCTGACCGATGACTTCACTCGGATGCGGTGGGTCAATAGCCTCCGCCACAAGAGCGACGCCGCGCTGGCGGTCCGCCTGTGGCTCGTGATCGTTGAGCGTCAGTCGTGTCACACCCTGCACACGTTCCGCTCAGATCATGGTGGCGAGTTCTTAGGCGAGATGGATGCCTACTTTGCTGAGCATGTTATCTTTCACCAACTTTTAACCCTACGACACCAAAGCATAATGGTCTATCTAACCGCTAGAACGGCACAATGGAGGATCCTGTTCGCGTTATGCGGCCTGAGTGCAGTCTTCTGAAGTCCTTTGCCATTGAGGACTCCTACATGACGTGGGATTGGAACCAATTACAACATGGTCCACTTCTAGACCATGTCACGTAGTTTGAGTTGTGGTTCGACCATCGTGCTGATCTTCGTCTCGCCTGTGTTTGGGGGTCCCTCGCCTATGTCCGGTACACCAAGGACTAATAGGGGTCCAAGGTCTCACCTCGCGGATGCATGTGTACCTTCCTTGGCATCTCCCTGCGGTCAAAGGCCTGGCGCTTTTAGGACCATGCTCACCATCGCATTGTTGAGTCTCAAGATGCTCTATTCTTTGAGGGTCTCACCTATCGCGACTTGTCCAGCATTTCTGTCCCTGGGCGCTGACCACGTCCCTACGTGTGTGGCTTCCCGACGGATGGGGGAGACCAGTCATGCGGATGGGCTCGTTTGGGTCCCCTCACCTGCGGTCCGGTCTCTAGCTGCTGACGATCCTGCCATCGTGGCTGTGGGTCTAGTAGCCTCATCAGTCCCCTCTTGAACACCTGATCATGTTCCATTGTCGGTCCCCTCTGGCACACCTGATCCCGTGCCGGTGTCAAACCTGTCTGGCACATCTGATCTCGTGCCGGTGCCGGTCCCCTTTGAAAAACCCAATCCCTTGCCGGTGTCAGACCCTTACGGCACACCTGATACCGTACGAGCATCAGTCCCCTCAGGCACACCCGACCCCGAGCTACTGTTAGTCTCCCCTGTCACACCCACTCCTGTGCCTGCATTTATTTTACCTATAGCTATGGCCCAGCAGTCTTCTCCGCAGCCTGAGGTGAGCACTTTTGCATTGGGCTACTCCCACGAGGCCGGCGGTTGTCTTCAACCACTGGCCTCTAGGGCTGAACGGACTACTTACTCGGTGTCTAGAAACTCGACTTGTACTGTTCATAGGAGCAAACTTGGCACAAAGGCCCTTGGCTTGAGTGTCTAGGTGGACTACACCGAGGTGTGTCTGGCATGTCCTATCGGCCATGAGTTCGTATCCTGAGAGTTCGCGGTCGCTTGCGATGCCGCATCCAACCTTGTAGTGGTCAGACCGAGTCCAGAGGCATGTGTCTTAGCCACCCGGATCTCTCCATCGACAACGTCGGATCCAGGCATGTTGAAGGAAGCACTCTCAGCTCAAGATGCGGACTTGTGGCGTGCTGCTTGTGAGGATGAGCTGACAGCCATCCGTGAGCACGGGCTCTACGAGCTTGTCGACATCCCGCCCGAGCGGAAGGTTGTACAGGCCAAGTGGGTCTTTTGCAAGAAGGTGAAGCCTGATGGAAAATTGGATCACTACACGGCTTGCTTTACGGCAAAAGGATTCTTACAGGTTGAGGGTGTAGACTTCACTGACACCTTCACACCCTTTGGCCGCATGACCACCGCTTGCGCTCTGTTCAGGGTTCTTGCTCACCACCACTGGGAGCTGTACCAGATGGATGTGAACAACACGTTCCTTGATGACACCTTAGAGGAGAAGATCCACATGGTTCAGGCACCTGGATTTGAGGTCGTTGACAAGATCTGGTGCTTATGCAAGGCCTTGTACGGCCTGAAACAGTCACTCAGGTGATGGAACTTGGAGATCATCGGCACATTGACACCATCGGCACATTGACACGTGCCAGTTATGTGCAGAGTGACGCTGAACCGTCCCTCTTTCTCAGACGGAGAGCTGAGAGCTTCACCGCCATCTTTGTTTATGGGGACAACCTCATGATTGCGTCTCTTTCTATGGAGGCAGGAAGGAGGCCAACGCAGTCCTTCAGGCTGCTTACAGAATGAAGGAACTTGGTCCCGCAATTGTGTTTCTTGGGATGGAGTCGTGCGTCATCGTCAGTGACGAACATTCTTGTTGCATCAGGCACGTTACGCCCGCGCTGTGGGGAAGCGATTTGCTCACCTCCTTGGTGTAGTTCCCACAACCTCCACCCCCATCACACTTGACAGGCAGGATGCTCTAAAGGTGGATGATCGAGCAGAGCTAGGGGAGACAGTGGCTGTGACCCTGTACTTGCACTTGATTGGCTCTTTGATGTACTTGGCCACCACCACACGACCCGACATTGCCTTCGCCATCAACATCCTCGCGTAGTTTTCACAGTGTCCTCGGGCAAGATCCCTTCACACGGCTGTGGGAGTGGTGCGGTACGTAGTGTCCAAATCGTACCTTTGACTCTGCTTTCAACGACAATATTTGATAGTAGTCAAAAGGTACACAAATAGTGACTGGGCGTGGATTTTTTATGGACGCAGTCGCACATGCCACGTGTTCCTGCTGGGTGGCACCATTGTGTCGTGTCGCATCGACAAGTAGGGTTGTATTGCATGTAGCTCATCACATGCTGAGTTTGTTGCTCTAGGGATTGGGATTGCTGAGGCGGTGTGGCTGCAGCGTCTATTTTGTGAGTTGTGTCGGTCGGTGCCTTGCGTTGTTCTGCGCTGTGACAACCAAAGTGCTCTTGCCATTGCACAGAACACTAGTGTGTTTCATGCATGCACAAAGCACAAAACTGTTGAGCATCACTTTGTGTATGATCTTGTGAAGCGACAGGTGATCTCCGTCATTTGGGTCGGCACGAACATGCAACGGGGTGACTTCTTGACCAAAGCACTTGCGCGCGGAAAGTTCATGGTGGCCATTCGTTCTGACAGGCTTCTCCCCTTGCCTGAGAGTGGCTGAGAGTGGGGTGTGTGAGGAAGGACTATTGAGCATATTGTTGCGTACTTGTGTCAGTTTTGCACGTATATGGACATGCGTACCATGGGGTCATGGGGGAGTGTTGTGATGTGAGCCGTCCACTCGGCCATGTCCATGCTCGTTCAGATCCTTGATGCTGATGCAGCTGGCGTTGGAGCACCAACGAGTGGTGGCTCCACCCACCAGCAGCTGCCGGACAGCTGCTACGTCTTGGGTGCTTGCCGGGGTGCATTGCAGTTTTTTTGCAGACGCTAGAGTTGTCTTCGTGGACTGGCTCTTGCGCCCGATTTGCATGTTTTGCATTGTCTTTCCACCGACCCATGCCGGACTTACGTGTGTGACCAGTCGCAGTGTCTGCCTTGAGATTTTGCATCTCTAGGTTCAGACGGTTTTGCGTTTGGATACCTGTGTGCAGAGTTACGGTCAAAACAATCGTTTTGGGCCGGTTTTAGGACAAATTGACACTGTCGTGTGCGTCACCCGCCATGTGCCACAATAGCTATTTATGATGTGTGCTTTTCAGTTGTCATCTCTCTCTGCATTATCAAGCTATTGGAGCTTATGAGACTTTGCGCGTCTTCCCAGCTTGACCCTTGTTGTTTCTTGCACGTGCTTGCTTGGTAGTGCGCCAGCTGACTGGACAGTGTTGCTACATCAACAGCAGCAAGGTTAGGAAGCTTCCTAGTAGATTCTCATCTGTATCCTCCTTGACAAAGGTCAGTCCGCGTCGGCGAAAGAGTGACAACTGTATCACACTTCATGAACAGGGAGAACAACCCAGATATCCGTGCGAGCAGGACCCAACAATGAGGTATCCATTATTTGAATGTTAAATCAGCTAGATTCAGCTAGAAACTGTCCTAGAGTGGCTTGTTGGGGCTGCAACGTAGTTGGAGTAGGCCTGTTCCCACGCTTGTTGCTTTGCACTGCTGTCCCAACTAGCTCCCTCGTGACTTGTGAGAGGAAAACCGAGCGCTAGCACAAGAAAGGCAGACATAACAGAGAATGAACTGATTAGCGACTGAGAATGAGAACAACTGAGAGACCGCTCATAGGTCTAGGCCTAGCTTAGCTCTATACAGCTTGTTACTCAGGTTACCAACCAATTAGAAAATTCCTCTGTTTTCTAGGTAGGTTGAGTTTTCTCGTTGAGCCCTGCAAGACAGCCGACAGCTCCAAACCCGGACGTCGTGTGTTCTTTTTCTTCCAAAAGCTAAACCATGCATAGATACCCGCATTACAAATGCATTCGTGCAGTCAGAGTTGTCCAGAAAAATAACAGAAAGGAGGTATGACTGCCCAAACCCAGGCAACGTGTAGGCTAGAATGACCTCGGTCACAACGGTGCCCCAAAAATCTGAAACTTGGACCCCAAGCAGAACATGATACTGCAAATGCAACCGTGCAGTCAGATCTGGCACACGAGGGGTGCAGGTAGTGTTCGCGGAGGCAGTGACCGCGAGCAGCGTGACTGCTGAGGAAGCCCACCGATGGAGTTAAGCATGTCATGCGTCTGAGGGAAGATGCTCCAGCAAGATGTGTGCAGACCTCAGTTTGCTTCGTGTTGAAAAAGTATGCACCTTGTCCACTGCCTAGCTGGCTACACATACAGACAAGGCATGCACTTCTCTATGGAGTACGTTCCCTTGTTCTGTTTTGAGATGGGCCAGGAATGCTCTGCCCATAGTGGGTATGTGCCCTGTGGCTCATCATAGGAACCATACTTTTTTGGCTTGGTTGAATAGGCACCGGAGTCTCAAATGAGAGGTTGCGGGTTCAAATCTCGCGACGACCACAATTTTCTTTGTGGCCAAAACTGGGATAGGAAGCTTCTAGGAAGCTTACTAGAGCCTGCCTTGAGGATGACACTTGGCGGTCTAAGGACGCGCCAAGTAGGACTGTAGGTTGAGGTTGGTTCCAGTGGAGCCACTACAAGCAGAAGCTTTAGCAAAGCTCTGCAAGTATAAAAGCCTGTACCTTGCATGCATCCATTTACAGTTCTTGCCTTAGAGACTCCTCAGAGAGTGTCCAACCAAAGGTAGACACTAGAGACCAACATGCGGACTTCGTGAGGTTGCAAACCAAACGAACCTAAAGTGTGGATCCCTCGTTCAAGGGTGATATGTTATCTTGGTTGCAATACCAAGAGCGGTTGGCGGCCTCCCATGTCGGGACCCGTTTTCTAGACCGTTTCTATCCGGCTCATTGACACTTTGGCTCCACCGGGTGATGCTCAAGCAAGATGTGTGCAGACCTCAGTGCCTCGTCTCGCCGTAAGTCATCTGCACGTTGATGTACACAAGATGGTAGGACAGAACATGGTATAATGAGAGGTGTACAAAAACCAACACTCCCCCATGACTCATAGGAGCAGTGCACATAGGCGGGCAGTGAGCACATCCACCAGAACAGAAAGTCTCCCCAAGGACATGTAGATTCGCAGGCACGGCTCTAGCGCAGCTCACTGATGCACACCGATTGCACTTAGCCCTTTTGAACGAGTTGTGCTTTAGTGTCCTGGTCAAGAAGTCAGCCCACTGGTGTGTTGTTTCAACTATCCCTGCTAAATCGAGATCGAGATCGAGATGAGATGTCTCGATCTCAAACTCAATTTTTCCTACTTCGGTACGAGATGTCTTATACTGGATGCATAGAACGAGAAAATCTTGGCCTTGTTCCGACTTGCATTATGCTTGTCTTGGTCTCGTCTTGGTCCCGCTCATGTCCGAGGAAATCTCGCATTTTACACCATTGCTAGGGACAAGCGAAATGACACGGCGAGTTGCGGGAACGCACCCACTTCGTGGGGACTGCACTTTCGACTTCGAGTAACGTTTTTGAAAAAACCAAACTAAAAAGAGTTTTGTGAGAAAACTACAAAGTTCATATGCCAAACCTGATTGTCCAAAGATAAGACAACACTCTTTCGCTATCTCGCTTGGCAACTGTACGTCTCGACCTTTGGACCAAAAATCTCTCAACGTCTGGTACTTGCAACTAGCTTATGTGAAAAAGAACCATCATATGGAGAGTGAATGGGCTATTGTCAGCGATGTAGAAAGAAAATCGTACAAATTGAACCTACTTGAAGACTCTTAACTTGATTGGATTGTTCAAAAAAAAAAACTACTTAAAGTTTTGTAATGTTAGTGTTGACCCTTCGCAATCGTTCCAAAGAGTGTGCGTCACACATTGGATCCACCCGCTTTCAATGCTGACAGATCTTGTGTGCGATTGATTCTAAAGGCCTTGGCACATGTGGCAGGTTCACAAGAAAATGCGAGAATGGCACTGCTGTACATAATTCTCGTCTCAATCTCACACGACACGTGACGTGTCTAGGTATCGTCTTGTCTCGCGTGAGAGAAATAGAGATTGTCTCGTGTTGTGTGGTATGAGACAACCAGATGAGACAAAATCAAGACAACCGAGACCGAGACCGGTCTTGATCTGGATTTAACATCATTAGTCTCAACCCGCACTATGCTGACGCTCCCGCCGTGCAACAACAAACACACATAGTGATACTCAACATTGATGCGCTTTGTGCACGTGTGATGCATGCCGTCATGGTCAATGATGGCCATGGCACTCTCATTGTCACAATGCAACGTGATGGACGCAACAGATTGATGCAAGTCCAACAATAGACAACGCAAGCACACGTTTTCACACGCGCCAGAGCCAGGGGCCACATACTCAACCTCAGCAGTGTTGCGTGTAATGCAGCTCTGCTTGCCACTTCGCCAAGACACATCCGTGTCCCGAACAAGAACGAACCAGCAAATGCGGCTCTTGCCATCTTGGCTGTCAACCCAATCACAGTCAGTGTAGCCCACCTCCACAATGGATGACTGTTAGCAGTACGTGAGGCCTCGTCATGGAGTCGAGACAACATAGCGTAGTATGCAGATCGTAGCCTCAAAATGGAGGCGATGCGGCTTCTAGAAGAATTACACAAGGAGGTTGATGACAAGTACGATGTCTGTACGTGTCGTCATTGCCAAGAACATCAATGACACGATGACTCAGAGGTACATGGTCACATTAAATGGCTCCCCCACAATGCCTGGGTCGGGGCTCGTCAGCTTTGCCTTACCATCAGGTGACATGGGTGTGGATGTGCTTGAAACGAGGGGCAAAACGGCAAGTGAGTGGACAGGGTTGGGACGTAGGTGGCAAAGCGGTCTTGCTCCAACTCCATGCCTAGGAACACTCAGGCAGGCCCAAGGTCCTTCATTTGGTAGGCGACGTGCAGCAGGTCCTTGACGCACTGGATGGGAGCTATGTCTGGCGACCAAATGAGGAGGTCGTTAACATAGACTAGGACAACAACGAAAGACTGACCTCTCGGGGTGATGAACAGTGTGGGGTCAGCACTGCTACGAAGGAGGCCGCCACGAAGAAGTGTGCGGCTAATCTCCTGGTTGGAGCAGTGAGGCGGCTGCTTCAGGCCATAGAGGACTTTCCACAGTCACCAGAGCCTGCCAGTGCCATCGTCAAAGCCTGGGGATTGAATCATGTAGAGTTCCTCGCCCTCCAACAAGGCATGGAGAAAGACATTACTCACGTCCATCTGATGTAGTGCCCACCCAGGCTTGGCAACCAGACCAAACAGCACCTGGTTAGTAGAGAACCGGCCGACCAGAGATCTGGTCATAGTCGACTCCAGGGATCTGAGCAAACCCTAAACCCTAAATCCTAGACCAGCTGACAAGGATGGGGCTCCCGGCCCGGAGGGGCCAGCAGAAACAAACAAGACGGTCGGCCTGCAGGGGCCAGCTAATACAGACGAGGTTGCCATCGCGGAGTGTCAAGCAAAGGCAGACGGAGCGGGCTACCTGGAGGGGCCAGCGGACGCAAACGGGGCGGTCGGCATGGAGGGGCCAGCTGATGTGGATGGGGCTGTTGGCCCGGAGGGGCTAGCAGTTGGAGGCAATGTACCGCCAGGATGCGAGAAGACGGAGGATGGACTCACCTCTCCCCCATGCGACGGAAGGGACATCGACGAGCCGAAGTGAACGAGGTCATAGGAAAACAACTCCTCATGCTCCTCCTGGGATCTTGATGCTTGATGATGTAGTGCCAGGAGGGATCCCAAAAGTGCCAGGCTCTCGACTAACGCAAGTCGCCAAGGAAGGTGTAGGGACACCCGTGGGGGGCGAACTTGCCGCCCTGCTATGGGGCGGGCAACCACACAATGGCTACGTAGCCCCAAACGCGGGCGGGGCGGAGGTTAGCCCACTGACCACACTAGTGCTGGTACGGCGTGGACAGGCAGGGAAGGGGTATGTGGGGAATCCGGTTCTAGACCTATGTCATGTAGGGCGTGGCCTTGAAGTAGAGACCATCGAAGAGTCCAGATTTGACCCACATATTATACGCGACGTCGGCCATGATGCGGTTCCACCGCTCGGAGAAGCCAATCTGGGCTGGCGTGTAAGGTGTGGACTTCTCGTTATGGATCCCAAGGGAGGTAAGGAAGGTCGTGGTCTCTCCCATGAACTTGCCGTTGTAATGAGAGCAAAAGCGGTGAAGGGGGCGACCACACGAGTTCTGCACCGACGAGCCAATCCCGAATGGTGGGAGTGACATCGCTTTTCTGCCGAAGGCAGAAGACCCAGTGCTAGCAGGAGTAGTTGTCGATGAGGGTGTAAACATGGCGTCTATTCTCCTTGATAGACTCTGTGGGAAGGGATTCCATAACATTGGAGTGGATTAAGTCCAGAGGGGCCGACACATGGGAGGAGGACAGAGGATAAATCGAGTAGAACATCTTCCCGTGAGTGTAGTCAATACACTCAGTAGGACACGTCTTGGGAAAGGAGGCGGGGTCAAGGCCCTTGGCCGGCTGGGTGCGGAGCATGCTATCGATGGAGCTGAGTGGATGTGGCAGTGTCAGCGATGTGGTAGGTAGGTGTAGTATGGAGAGAGCGCACTAGTGAAAAACACATGACCTGTGTCGGCCAGCGGGGAGGATAGACGAGGCACATGCCACAAGTTGCCACAGGGGGTGGCGCGCAGGACAACACAACCAGACGGACACAACGACACAGTGCCAATACCATGCGAGTGCAAGATTTCCATGCTCATGCGGTCGAGGGCAGTGACGGACACGAGGTTGATTTCAAGACCAGGGACAAAGAGGACATCGGTCATGAAGACGTCCCCAGAGAGACCTTGGAACCGAATGACACCAACGTTGCAGACAGGTAACACCTATCGAGAGCCCGTCCGGACACATCGCCAATGGAACCAAGCACACTAAAGGCCTTGCGAGAGGCTGTCATGTGATGCGTGGTCACACAATCAATGATCCAGTTCTTGGCCAGGTCCTGGAATGGTGTCGCCAGGTCGTTAACGGTTACAAGGCATTGGGTGAGAGATGCAGACGCGGTGGACGAAGGCGTGAACAAAGAATGCCAATCATCAAGCCATGCAATTTCATCACATAGGGGAGTAGGAGAGGAGGATACGAGAGATGACACGACAGACGATGAAGTAGGAGACGACCACAATTCAATCTCGGTCATGCAAGGTGGGGCATGGAAACAAGAGGCAACACTACTCGTACTTCCGTTGGGGGGAGGGGGGAGGAAAAGACAGGCTGAATTGGAGGGCGATAAACTCCTCAAACTGGCACTCACATGTAGAGAGCCGAGAGGCATAGAATGATTGCGGTCTGACAGTGTCAGAGCCCAGAAGGGAGGGCGACTGCACTGGCGACAGAAGGAAGGGGGCTGACGGCTGCAGATGGGACTGCTACAGGGCCAGAGACGTCAGGACCGGTGCGGCTGTCGGAGGAGTGGAGCTACCAAATAGGGTGGATGCATTAGGGGCGGTGAAGGCCACGGCAGCAGCGATGAGACGACGCTCACGCTGGCGACGCATGGTGGCGATGACTTGCGCCTCGTCTATCTAGAACAGCCATGTGTACCACTCGTGTCCCTGCTGACCATATTTGTGGAAGACCAGGCCGCCACCATTGGACCCAATTGGTTGCTGCTGCTCACCCTTGCCCTTTTTTCCCTTGCGCTTCTTCTTCCCTGATGACGAGGAGCCGATGGACGCACCTGCTGCGAGGGCAGCAATAGCCACGGAGGCGATGGCAGGAGAGGCAAGGGCATTTTGTGTGCTAAATGCGTGACTCCAGACGAGCCTCCTCAATCTTGAGAAACATCTCGCATGCCCAGGGCATGAGGGTGCCCTAGGCCGCCATCACGGTGAGGACATCATGCGTGTAGTACGTAAAAATGTTGGAAAACACGTCGGCGGCACTGTGCTTGATGGTGAGGAGGGCGAATAGAGGGGGTGGAGTAGTGTTGCCCAGGTGGCAAGGGATGTCCTCCATCTGCTGCCAATAAGAAGTGACCGACTCATTCTCCCCCATGTGTACAGAGTTGAACTCTCTAAGCAGGTGGCCGGTCTCAGCTTCACTGGAGAGGCAATGGGGGTGCACCAGGACGTGCTACGCAGCTGCGGGGTCCAGAGTCCTGCCCATAGTGAAGTCGCCAAAGAAGGGCTGGATGGAAAGGCGTGCAATTGGAGGGGTGACTGGGACAAGAGCGTTGACAGTGCAACCACCATCATGCAACTGGTTGGCCTGGACGGGATAGTACGGAAGGATGTAGTACAGCCATAGGCTCGCGCCCTGTACCGAGATGCGAAAGGTGAGCTCCCAGCTTTGGAACTACTTGCCAAACTAGAGAGGCGGGACCAGGGTTCATAGTCCTTCGGCCTGTGGCCGGTATCCAGAGTGGGGCCGAGGACTGAAGTCAGATTTTGCCACTTGCGCTAGGTCTGCTGCTGCACCAAGTATTGCATGGTCGCAGACACAGCAAGACTAGCATGCCCAAGAGGAAGGAAGGTCTGCGAGGCACTCACATGGCTCTGTGGTGTCGGCAATTGTAGTGCTGTAAGCTGTTGCGTCAGCGTGGCAAGCTGCTAGCGAATGGCATCCAGGGGTTCTGGCAAGCCAATGAGGCCGGCGACAAAGCTTGTTGGTTATTGCTGCTGGTGCTGCGCCAACAATTGATGTTGCTACTATTGGTGTTGTTGTTGCTGCTATTCTGGTGGTGGCAAGGGCTGTTGTTTCTGTTGTTGCTGTAGCAGCTACTGTTGTGGCTGCTGGTGCTACTACCATTGCTGGTGATGTTGCAACGGTAGTGGTAGCTGCTACTACTACAGCAACTACCGCTATGGAGGTAGTGGTGGCTGCTTCTGCTGCAGCGGCTACTGCTATTACTGCTGCTGCTTGTAGTGTTGGCGCTATTCCTGCTGCTACTGTCTCAGCGGCTGCTACACTATTGCTACTATTGCGACTATTGCTGCGCTTCTACTATTGTTGCTATTACTAGAGTTATGGCACTCACTACTGCTGCTATTGTTGTGGATAATGCTTTGGCGAATCTGCTGCTGCAACTACTATTGTGAGTGCTACGCTACTATTAGTACTACAGCTTCTACTGCGCCACGGTTGCTGTTGCCACTGCTTTCATACCTGCTGTGATGCTACCGCTGCTACAACTATAGCTGCGCTACAACTATTGCTGTGGTTGCTGCTGTGACAGCGGCGATTGCGCGGCTGCTACTATCACGGTTGCGACTCTACTGTAGCTGCTGCTTCAGCTACAGCTATGTTGTAACTTCTGCCGCATAGGCTGCAATGGCTACTGTAGCTGTGCTACTAGTGATGCTTCTACTATAGCTGTTGCGGTGGTATGTGCTCCTGCTGCGGTGGTAGCAACAACAAAGGCAGGAGGGGTAAAAGGGCAAGATGAGGGGACTTCTCTTGCTAATGGTGTCGTCGCTGCGTGCGTTGGTGCCGTCATTGCATTGCCCATTGGTTTGCTGGCCGCAATTCTTCCAACGCTACCGTTGTCGCAGGGTCAGTGTTTCCCAAAAAAAATTGGTAGCATTTTCCCTGCATTGGGAACATTTTCCCTGCTACCGGATTTTCCTGGAAGAGTTAACATTTCGGTGGCGTTGACTGGGACATGTACACCTCGATACTGCTCAGATCTGGTGCTTCTGCTATGCTCTAGCTCTCATAGCAAGCTAGAAATTGTCCTAGAGTGGCTTTTGGGGGCTGGAGCGTAGTTGGAGTAGGCCTGGCCCCACGCTCGTTGCTTTGCACAGCTGTCCCCACTAGCTGCTCTGCGACTTTTGAGAGGAAAACTGAGCGCCGAGGAGTTAGCGCCAGAAAGGCAGACAAAACCAAGAATGAACTGATTAGCAGCTGAGAATGAGAACAAGTGAGAGACCCCTCATAGATCTAATTCTAGATGAGCTCTGTGCAGCTTGTTACTCAGGTTACTAACCAACCAGGAAATACATCTAGTTTTTAGGCACGCTGAGTTTTGTCGGTGAGCCCTGGCACTCTGCCGACAGCCCGAAACCTGGGCGTCATCCATTTTCCTTGAAAACTGGACCATACCTAGATACCTATGTTGCGAACACAGTGGTGCGGTGAGGATCATCCAGAAACATAGCAACAAGGAGTTATGATTGTCCAAACCAGGCAGCATCTAGGTTGGAATGACCCCGGTCACAACGGTGCCCAAAAAACCTGAAACTCGGACCCTAAGCACAACATGTCGCTGCAAGTGCAGCCGTGCAGTCAGATCTGGCACAGGAAAGGGGCAAGCAGTGTCTACAGAGGCAGTGACCGCTAGCGGCTTGACTGCTGAGGAGGCCCGCCGATGGAGCTGAGCACATCATGCGCCAGAGGGAAGAGGCTCCAGCAAGATGCGTGTAGACCTCATCGTGCGTCGGCTCCACCGGATGACGCTTCAACATCGTCTCGTCTCATCGTTAGTCATCTGCACGCCAATGTACACAAGCCAGGAGGAGACAACAGAGTACAATGAGAGGTGTGTAAAATCCAATAGATTCATAACTTGAAGAACAAATGGGCATACTCACCAAATTGCCCCTGTTTCAGCCTCTTTTTAATCTAAGACAAACATTCCCCTAGTGGGTCAAAACAAAATAATCGCCTCCCTAGTTTGTGTCCACACGAGATTTTGATGCAACGTTCTTGACAATTGCATGTAACATGCATGCTGCATCCGAGTGTTGACGATGGATTATTTACAAACCAATGAAAAACCCCTCTATCGAGGAGTTTGTCATTGTTTTTGTGTTGGTTTGTGGGTGGTTTGGATGAGGGGTCCAAGGCTCCACATGTGTTGAAAGGGAACCTACTAGGCCCTGCTACTAGGAGGCCTTGCACGTGTCCGGGCATGGGTGTAACACATGCAAGCAGTGTTTCTCTCGGGGTCTGATGTGGCCACGGTACCGCTGCATCGGCACCATGGTACACATTGATGTGGCATCGAGATGGCACATGGGTCATTTTTCTTGAAACGTGCAGCCAGTTGCACTTGAGCACCCTCTTTTCTACATTTCTTGGTCCGAGAGGCATGCGGGTGCATATTCGGAAGGAAGAAATCTCAACACCTCGTGCAACCTCATCAACTGAAGGGCTTCTCTAGGCAGGAGAGATTTTTCATCGAGCAGTTTTTTTCCCATGATGATATGGTATGATACGTAGTCGGATTCATTGGACAGCTTCGGTAGCATGCTGAGATGACTAGGAACAATGAACCTTCTCTTTCACAAGGCTACGATGCTGTGCTTTCTATCCATTTACATGGTGATCAGACCGTGAAAAGTGCTTTTCAAAATAGCTTGGGTTTGGAGATGCAAACACACCACCATGAAGCAAGGGGTCATCACCCCCCGTCCCCCACCGAGCCTTATGATCAATAAGGAATCGTCTATAGCCGGACCCGTGACCACGTATACAATCATGTCGGGTCACACATTGTCTCCTGCTTAGACGTGGCTTTGCTACACTTAGTCGCAAGGCAAGCACCATGCCGCCCCATCAACGACCAGTTAGCTCCTCCTCCTTAACAGAATCATCCAGCCTCTATGGCTCGACCTCAACGTCAATGGTGCGGATCGTGCAGCTGGACTTCAATCCAGCACCAGTCAGTCACCTGCATGGAGACTTCCTCACCCTGGCTCTCTTGAGGCACCACCGCCCTGTACCGAAACCGTCCACAAAGCCAAGGTTCGCCTGCGGCGGTTGTGGCGTCACCCTCAACTGCACATGTGACAGAATCCATGGCCACTTCGGCTAGCGCAACGAGAATTTCCAGCAGTACGATCACCTGCCTCCACTAGCCCGTGATGTTCTTGGCCTTGCACGTTCGCCCAGGCCCCCCATTGACTGGGCTCCAGCATGCCCATGACTGTATAATGGACTCGGTGATAGCTGGGGAGCAACAGCAAAGCCAGTGACGTGGGCTACGCTGTTTGGGCAAAAGCAACGAGCAGAGGCATTGGAGAGTGCAGGCCTGCTGTTGGACAAATATGACGATGATGGTATGATGCCAGGACTCTCTCCACTGGCCAATCCTCTTGATGCCCTATAGCAGCAGTAGCATCATCTGCAGCATCACCAGCAGCGGGAATTTCAGCGGCAACAGTTGTTGCAGCAGCAAAATCTTCCTCAACAGTAGATGCTTCTGCAGCAGCAGCAGCAGCAGCAGCAGCAGCAACAGATGGATCAGCAGCAGGCTACGCAACAGGCGACACTTCTCCAGCCTTCGCTCCAGCCCGGACATTGCCGCATTTCCGACATCAACAGGGCAGGGGGCATGGTGCAGACGTCCATGCACAGCCATTGTGACACTGCAGCCAACACAGCATGCCAGATGGCCATCTTGAAGCTGGCATGCTGTGCAGGCCTGCCTATTTACCTCAACAGGGAAGGCCTTCTTCTGGAGGTTGTCCGCACTGCCAAGCTGACCAACTCTGCCTTCACTCTGCCCAGCCGCAACACAGTGGTGGGGAAGCTGCTGCCCAAGCTAGACCAGTAGCTAGAGGAGCTTGACTCGTCTTTGTGTCAGGGTTGGGCCATCTATGGCGTCACCTTGGCAGTCGACGAGTGGGCCGACATCCAGCAGCAGCCAGTTTATAATTCTATGGCTGTGAATGCACAGGGCAGCTGCCATGTTTTCAGCAGGGATGCATGTAGCTGCATCCACAATGCTGATCACGTTGCTGGAATGACCAAACAGGCGATAGAGGAGGTCGGAGTGCAGCATGTGGTGTCCGTGGTTTGTGATAACACCGCCGTGAACAAGCGGGCATTTGAGGATCTGAAGGCCAGGTACCCACGGGTGCTGTGGTAGGGCTGCTGCGCCCACAACCAAGACCTTGTCATGAAGGAATTGGCCAAAGGGGAGTGGGGTGCTTCGGTGCTGAGCGGTGCTGAGAAGGTGATCAAATTCTTCGGGAACAACGACATGCCAAGGACGTGGTTGAAGCAGCAGACTGGTGGCCGCGTCCTCATTGCACGCTGTGACACCCGCTTTTCATCTGCACATGATGCTTTGCAGCGCATCATAAATATGCTGCCTTTTTTGCTCAAACTTGTCAATGCAGACTGCTTGACTGAGATGGGCTCTCAGCGAGACGGGGCGTTCAAGGCCCGCAAGAAGGAGGTCCTCAGAAATATACGCTGACTTTTTTTAAGATGCAGGTCCGACAGTTCTGCGACCTCCTCTCTCTGTTTGGGGTATGCCTGCGCATTGCAGACCAGCCAGGGGGCACTAGTGGAGACCCCAAACAGGCCTTCTTGACTGCACTGCGCAACTCAAAGCCCTGGCCAAACCCCGAGGTAGCAAACATGCCCGTGTGGTTGCTTCTCATGTTAAGCAGGTTATGGAGTACCTCAAGTACTGCTGGAGCAAAGACATGAATTTCCCCCTCTATGGAGCTGCCCGTTGTGTGCACTCCATCCATTTTGGGAATGACTTGGGTGGGGATGTGAAGATGGTGCAGGCATGGTCGCAGGTGACAGAGGCGCTGGTGCCTGCCCCAAAGCACAGTGAGCTGCAGAAGGAGCTAGAGGCATTTCAGCCCGGGCAGGTGACTGTTGAATTCATCCAAATCACCACCAGGCGCTTGAGCAATAAGGCGCGTGCAGCAGCGGCTTGTATGGTGGGCAAGGAGCTGGTGCCATAAGAGTGGGCGTCTTTTCACCTCGCCCACATGCCGGTACTGCACGCTCTTGCCATCAGTCTACTCTCGCAGCCATGCGCCAGCTCTGACTACGAGCGGATGTTCTCCACCCATGAACTCATCCACACCACATGCCAGAATTGCCTCCACGTCCACACCCAGGAGCAGTTTGCCCGTGTGAATGTGCAACTCAGGAAGCACTACAAGGGCAGCAAGGCACGTTGCAGCAAGGATTGGGTGAGGCCCAATGACTCCAAAAGCAAGGAAGATGGTGCAATTGTGGAGGAAATGGTGAATGAGGATGAAGTAGACGTGGAGGGAGAGAAGGAGAGTTAGGAGGAGATGGAGGAATAAGAAGAGTTGTATGTGGAGGGTGAGGATGATGAAGGAGAGCAGGGGTAGGAGCAGCAGCAGGCGCAGCATAATCTGGTAATGGTGGTCCATCCTTTGCCAGACTTATGAGGAACAGAGAGGATGCGGAGGCCTTCAGTGGGGATGAGGGCAGTGCTGATGTGGCTGCTGCTGCTGCTGCAACAGTCCCGGACACCAATGCAAATGCTGAATCAGAAAAAGATGCTGAGGCGGCTGCTGAGCTGAATGAGGAGGAGGATGCCACACTTGGTCCAGGTGCTGCACAGGACAGAACCCGGGCTGCAACCACAGCTATCGATGCGGAGGAGGATGCCACACTTAGTCCAGGTGTTGCACAGGGCAGGACCCGGGCAGCAGGTGCTAGTGTAGGCGGCAGTGCTGCTAAGAAGAAGAAGAAGGGAGGCAACATTCCAAGTGTGACGAAGGCCACTGAGGCAGGAGGGGGGGTGCAAAGGCAGGCAGCAACAATGCATCCGGGAAGCTGGGGAAGCGTAAGGCAGCCGAGCGTTAGATGGGTCATTCAGCAATGGGGAGGGGGGGTAGGGATAGGAGGGGTAAGTGGAATTTCACTTGAAGTTTGCTACTTATGCTAGTGTCCATGCATTTTCAATAGCAGACATCATTTCAAGCTCAAATGTTTCTTTTGCTACTTGTGTTTCTCTCCTTAGTCTTTGCTGTTTGCTCTAGTGCTAGCTCATAGCCCACGAACAAATTGATGAACTGTACATGAGTGTGATAACATAGGAAAACATTGGATAAAACACAATGAATTTGATTGCTATAAGATTGTCCACATTACTTTGTTCATCAATGTATATTTCTCTTTCCCTATTGCAACCGATGTGTTGATGGACCGAGGTGGTGATAAACCACCCCGATGTGCTGATGTGCACATCGATGTGTCGTGGTTCGAGGTGGGGAGAGTAACACTGCATTCAAGTGACCTCTTGACTCTGCTCACACACACATTATCACTACAGGTCATTGACCTGGACTAAGCTCTCTGGCGCAACACTATGACACATCATTGAGTGCACAGTGGTGGCTCCACAATGAAGTGCTCAACTGGTGGTCACATCACCAACACCAGATGTTTCGAGAGCTGGCCTGTAGTGATGGAAGCCTAAATGCTTTATACTTTGACATCTTGGCATGGGAAACACATTTCACAGGGATGCATTCATCCACATATGCCCGTGGTCGATGTGGTTTTAGTCCCTGTTTCATGCATGCACTAGATTAGTGATGCCAGGTTGCTGATCCCTTGGGACCATATATCCGGTTTATACCATCCTGTGAGAAACCACCTGGAGCTCGTTCGCTCTATGGTAGGTTCGATCCATGGATGGCGTCTAAGGCCCACGTCGAGATCCTTGCGTAGGTGGCCCGGTCAACTGGCCAATGTCATCTCCCTTTTGTAACTCACTCACTTGTTGCTTCAAGTGCATTCAACTTGGACGTGAGCTTGTCCCGATCCGTGGCGTGGCATTGTGTCTCATTGCTAGCTTGCTTGCTCACCCTAGCAACCAGCGCTACCTACTGGTATCAGAGCATGAAGGACCATTCCCTCTGTTCACTAGATCCTGAGCCTACTCTTGTCAGGTTACCTCAACATGACGGCCGTGGCGGCACTCTTGCCGCCGTTCCACGCAAGCACGTTACACTTTTGCCGGTTCTGTCGGTGCTCAAGTCGCTGGTGTCATCGACATCTCCACACATACCGTTGCTGCAACACTTCGGGGCTGCCGTGCTTCTCTCAACACTGACGGCGCCAGCCGCATTGGACAACAGCGGCTGCTTTGGTTGTGGCCCTTCATCTTGTTTGTGGAGCCTCACTTCCCTTTTGACAGCGATGGCTCCACATGCAGCTGAAGCAACCTCTACCGACACTGCTCTCATCAACGCCTCTTGTGGCTACGGTGAATTGCCAGCAGCTGCTGCATTAGTAGCAGCCGCGGAATACTTCGCGACCTGCCACTGCCAGCATTATTAGCCACACTGTACCACTGCTGCTGCCATGGTCGCGGCCTTCTAGCCATCAAGTGGAGCAGCAGTAGCAGCCGCGGCACCTGTGCCGGTTTGCCACTACTGGCAACATCACCTGCATTGGATAACCGCTGCTGTTGCGTTTTCGTCACTCTCGGTGCCAGGTGGAGTAACAGTATTAGCCGCGTCAAACCGTCGCAAATTCACAATCACAATCCCAATCACAATCATGGCAATCAGCAATCTCGGCATTCTTGCCAGCATCAGCCACTGCAGTAGCAGCCATTGCACCTGTTGCAGCTTGCCTCCAACTCTCGGCCTTGCCATCTTGCACTTCCTGGCTGCACCTGGTGCAATCTCCTTTTGGAGAGCTAGCAGCAGCAAAGTTCCGCTGTCTCGGTGGTCTCGGCCAAACCCTCAGGGTGCCACTCTTGGCAGAACCTCCTGGTCCGTCAGCAATCCTCATTGGTGCAGCAGCCTTTGCTGCAACAGCAGCAGCAACAATAGTAGTACCAGCAGCAGCAGCAGCAGCAGCAGCCGCAGCAGCAGTGATAGTAGCCGCAGCAACAGTAGTAGCACCAGCATTACACCCTCCATCTGCTACCTCCTTGTTGAGCAGCTGCCCCGCAAAGCAGCTGGACACTCAGTGCGCTAGCGTCTCCACCGGAGGCCAAACCCATTCCGACCTTAGACACGGCCGTGCGTGAGTGCGATTGCATTGACTGCGATATTGTGTACTATGAGGAGAGGAAGGAGCAGGAGGTGTGGTTGCTTGTTTGCCGCCGCTCCCACATTAGTCCCGCGTATCATCCCAGTGAGGACTACGACCCTACAGACCACTAAAAGCGGAAGGAAGCCACTGCGTACGTGGTCTACTGCAAGTCTACCTCTGACGACTCACCAATAGTGTAGGACGCGCCAGCCAAAGGGCCGCCGTAGGATTTCTGGTCTCTCCTATCCCTAGTAAGCCCACCTGTTGCCCATAGGACTCGTCAACAGTGTCAGGGCACTGTCTCTCATGGAGAAACACCAGCAGAAACAGCAACAATTCCTAAGGCCCTTGTATTCATATCGTGTTGCTTCACCAATTGCATCTGCCAAAGAGTAGGCAACATCGACGCCCTCTGACATTCTGTCTGCCCTACAGGCTGCTCTTGTTTCCAGTGCTTCTGTTGCCTCCAAATTTACTACCACAGCATGCGCTGCACGTGCACCTTCCAGCGCCGCTACTGGTAGGGCCATTGAGAAATACACTATAGCTACAGTTGACTATCGCCCCCTAGCTGCAGTTGCTTTTAACGTCGTTACCCAGGTTGCAGCCTCAGCATACATGGTAGCATCAACACCGTCAACCTTTGCAACTTCACTCTCTAGTGTAGTAACCTCCATCCATGCCTCCACGACACTAGCCTCTTTCTCCCCTTCATTTTCATCAGTGACTCACCACTTTCAGGTGCTTGTCTCGACAGCTACAACCATCTCCACCCTTACATCCACCACACTGACAAGTATGGATTACCTCATTGTTTCCAAATCTTCCACCATTGCATTTGTGTCTATCTTTGTAGCAGCAAATCTTCCCTCATTTTTCACATTCAGTCGCAAAGCCCAGTGAGCTTGGCACCCTCTCCTTTCCCTGCTCCCTTGGTGTTACCTCTGCATTGGCGTGTTTGCACGTCCAAGCCTGTTGTATTGCAGCATATCCTTGAGCACGCCCAATGCACCGCACCGGGGCAAGAGAAACTCCGCCAAAATCTTCTTGGCAGAGTCACGTCGCCTGCATTATGCCAGTTGACGATGACCAATATGCTGCACTACAAGAAAAGCTACAAAATGAGCGCACTACCTTGCAAGTTGCGCTCACTGTTCAGCGCAATGCAAACGAGAAGTTGTGTTGTGAGCAAGCAGATTAGGAAACATTTTCAGATCACATTACTAAATTGGTTCTCAACCATCTCCAGCCCACACTGCATCCTACTCCATCTGCTTCCCCTACTGCTGGCGTTGCTCGTGCTTTCTCCACTTCACCCACTTTCACATCTGCCTATGCTGGCTCCACCTCTTATGACCCTCTCGCAGTTGCAGCTGCTGACAGCACAGCAGGTGCCAAAGCATTAGCATCACCGGCGTAGCGCAAGCCTTACTCTGACTCCACTTCACTCCACTTCACTTCTAATCTCACTTTCTATGGAGGTCCGCTTTAGTGCTTGGCCACAGGACAAGCAGATATGGAAACACTACCACAAACCTAGTCCCTCAGCCAATCCTCCCTTTGTTTCTATTAACTCCGAGGCTTCCCGTGCTGTGTGTGCTCTTCGCGCAAGGCCCGACGATCTCATTGACAAGATCGAGTCATACAATGTCGACACTGTCTTTCGCACGCCTGCTGACCCGATTGGCACATACGTGATCATCAAGTATCGCACAACAGTGATCGAGCATGCAGTGTAGAGTGTCCTCATTGTTCATTTCAACGCCTATTGTGCCCGCAATCTGTGCCTTTTGTGTGACTTGGGCAAGGCACCGCCTGGATAGCTTCCTACTGTTCTCTCCATTGTTAGTGACCTCACCCCTAAGCTGTCCAGAATCTTCCGAGAAGTAAAATCCCCCGAGTTTGAATCCTTCGTGGCTGTCCTTGTTCCTGCGGATGCCCCACCGGGCATTGGCGCATTTTGGGAGTTCACCTCGCCGCGTCTCACACACTGGTGAAGCTCGCTGTAGAACAAGCACATCCATCTCGCAACATCTGTAGCACCGACTACTGCACTCCCATCCTCATCCACCTCCACCTCTGCCTCATCATCCTCCACCTCCACCACAAAAGCTACTTCTCTCACGTTTCAAGGGGGTGGAGGAGGTGGAGGTCGTGGTAAGGGCAAAGGCAAAGGTGAACAGGTGACAGTGGACAAGGAGGACACAGTAAAGGATGCGGATCCGACAGCTCCACCCCCTCTTCATCCTCCTCCAGCACTTTCACGTGTTGGAACTGTGGTACCACTGGCCACGCCAAACCCAAGTGCCATGCACCACCTGACGATGCCCCCCTCATGTCCACCATGAGTGCACATTGGGCCTGTTCCTCCAGTGGTGGTGGTTGCGCTTCTTGGGCCTCCATCTCAGCTGGTTCCTCCAGCCATAATGTACCCTCCTCTACACGTGTCGTAGCCTAAAGCACCACCATGACTTCACCTCCGCAGCCTTACCCCTGGGGGTGACCTCTTGGGTTCTAAGGCCCCGTCTTCTACAAACCCCCTTCTGGATCCTACTCTCCTCCATCTTGGGCATCTCCCAACTAGATTCCGTGGTGCCCTTCTCCTGGGGTCGTCATCAATCCTGACCCACCTGGCATCGATCGCCAGCTGCACGGTGCTCTTTCCCTCTCATGCTGCCCACCAGCGTCACCTCCGTGATCTGGGAGGTGAGAGTGTGCCTTTGGCTGTGGAGACACTTGTATGTACTATGGGCCTTCGTGGTCGGTCATCGGGTCATGTTCAGGTGTGTCCTCTAGTTGATGTCCTGTGGATTGGGCATTGGAATCCTTTTTTCCTTGTTCCTTGCTTCCTGTGATAAGCAGCTTTCTCCACACTCTCCCATTGTTGCTGTCAGCCGTGATCCTGCGTCTATCTATGTGTCAGATGGCTTTGATATCCTAGATTCCGGATCCACCCACCACATGACCTTTTCTTGGTCCTCGTTTGTCTTGTTGGGTGCAGTTGGCTTTCTTTGATTTGTTCACACCGACTCAGGCCAACCTCTACCGGTCCAGGGTGTCAGGGTTGTCTACTTTGTTGGGCCAAGGTGGGAGTTGTTTCTGCCCGACGTACTATTCTTTCCCTCTCTTGAGTTGAGTCTCCTCTCGGTTATAACTCTTAATGACCAGGGCATGGACTTTTCCTCTAGCCACGGCATTGCATCCGTGCTACACTGTACCACTGGTCACATTCTTCTTTGAGGCAAGTGCTTTGACCGTTTGTTTTGTATCCCTTCATTTGTGACTGATCCCGCCACCATTTTCCTTTTTCATGTTGCACGCTCCCTCTCCCCCGAAGACACACAGTTGCTTCATCGGCGCCATTGGCACATCCACAACGGTACCATTGACAGCTTCCTTTGTGACCAGCCGGCTCATGGTCTTGAAACTTCCACCTTCCTAGCTCCTTGCTCCGCAGATTTTCTTGACTGTGCCCGAGGTATAATGCACCACTCCCTTTTCTTTAATTTTGAGTCTCGCACGTCCTACCCCCTTGACCTCTTGCATGTTGATGGCATGGGACCCCTTATCCACAATGTTGTGGAGGGGGTTGGCCGCTACATCCTTTGCCTCACAAATGATTTTTCTCGCATGTATTGGGTCTTTACCCTCCAAGAAGTGACGTGTGTTCCACTATTGAGTCTTGGCTTTCACAGGCTGAAGTTGCATGTGGTTGCCGCTTAAAAGTCTTCTGCTGTGATCATGGTGGAGAGTTAATGGGACCCAGTGCATATTTCTTGTCCTCTCGAAGAATGTGTATGGAGCCGTACACTCTATACACACCCCAAGAAATGGCATCTCTGAACGCTGGTACCAAACCCTTGCCAATGGTTTCCGTAATCTCTTGAGTGCCTCTTCCCTTCCTACCCGCTTCTTCTTTGAGGCCATGTCTTACATAACTTGGATTTAGAGCCATATTCCGCATGACCCTCTTCTTCGTCACGTCAACCCCTTTGAGCGGTGGTACAGTTGTTGCATAGACCTACGTCTTGCTAGCGTCTTGGGCTGTGCCGCTACCGTCTAGCTCCTAGAGGACTTTCGCGAAGGCAAACTCAGTCCACGCGCCCAGCTCTATACCTTTCTTGATTTCTTGACCATGTCCAAGGCTTGGTGTTTCTGGGATGCTGACAAGTCTTACATCATCGAGTCACCCTCTTCTTCAAGGATGTATTTCCTTGAGACCTGTCCAGTGTCCCACCACCCTCTTCTCTCTCCTTGTTCCGTCAACTTGGGAGGGTGTGTGTGTCTGTCCCAGCCTTCGGCCTTGGGGATTCTTCTTCCTCCTCCGATGGCACGGCTCTTCCTGCTGGTCCTTGTTCTTCCTCTCCATCTCTTCCTGTCCCCTCCACTGAAAGTGTCTCTTCTAACCTATCCTCTTTGTCCAGCTCACCGACCGCCCCCTTCTCATAGTCGTCGCCGGTCCTTGCATCCTCTGTGCCCTCTAAGTCGCCGCCCTCTAGTGCTCCAACACAGTCCCCTGCACACTCCATTCTCAGCTCACCTCCTAAGCTTGTGCTGTAGACCTCAACCATGGTTAATACTCTTGAACCACCTGAGACTCAGGTCCTTCCTCTCGGTCCTAAGCCAAACACACGTGGGGGGAGACTCCGTGCTCTCTCACAGCACTCTTCCTCCCAGGCTTCACAATCCCTTGAGTGACGCACACGCTTCATTGTATTGTCCTCCTCTGTTGGGCCCTCTATCAGACCCACTGGTCTTGACGCACTCTGCCTCGCTGTCAGTGTTGTCCACCCTAACTCAGCTGTGGACTGCGCGTTCATGGCTCATGAGTTCCACAACGTCCTTGAGTCCACTGTTGCTGGTTATGTCGCTGCGTGCTTTGCAGCCAGTGGCCTGCCTACTCTCAGGTCTACCTCTAGAGGTAGACTCTAGAGTCTACCACTGTTTGGCATGCTTGTGAGGCAGCTGATGCTGACCTCTGGGGAAAAGTCCATGTAGGAGGAGTTGAGTTTCCTCAAGGATTATGGCGTCTTTGAGCTTGTGTACCTCCTAGCAGGCCGCAATCATGTCTCTGCCCACTTGGTTCTTCAGAAAAACCTGAAGCCTGATGGCAAAGTTGAATGGTACAAGGCTCGCCTCACAGCCCAAGGGTTCTCTCAGATCTCTGGGGTTGATTTCGACAAGATCTTTGCTCTGGTACAAGGGTACACCACTGTCTGCGCGCTCCTGATTCGGGTCGCCCAACACGGCTTGGAACTGAAGCACATGGACGTCAACAATGCCTTCCTCCATGTACGACATGATGAGGAAATCTACATGGTCCAACGACCGGGATTCACTTATGGCACAAACAAGGTCTGGCGGTTACATAAGGCTCTGTGTGGGCTTTAGCAGTTGCTGCATTTCTGGAACATGGAGATCTGCTCCACTCTCGAGAGAGGTGGCTACAGACAAAACATTATGGATCCTACACTATTCCTGAGTACGTCCTCAGAGCCCCTCATGGCTGTTCTGGTCTATGTTGGAAAAACTGCTCATTGCCTCTCCAAATCCCGCAGCTGTCCAGTTAGTGAAGACCCTACTGCATTCCACATAAAAGATGAAAGACTTGGTTCCGGCACAAGTATTGCTTGGCATGGAGCTTAAGTGTGATCATCAGCGTCACACCTTGTACATGCATCACATTGCATACGTCCCCAGCATAGGAGAGCACTTCGTCTCCTTGTTGGCTGACACCCCCACTGCATCCACACTGATGACTTGAGCATGCCAGCGCCTGCTGAAGTCTCTTGATCCATCACGAGTGGAGAAGACTGTTGATGTCTCCGATTACCTAAGTGTGATCAGATCCCTCATTTTTCTCACGACCACTACCTAGACAAGCGTGGCCTTCTCGGTCAACTTCTTGGCCTAGTACTCCAAACAACCCCACCAGAATCACCTTAAGGCGGCACTGCGTATTGATCACTACGCACTGTCCACTGCGCGTATAGGGTTGTGTTACTAGGCTCAACCCTCAGTGGTCGTTGAAGAATATAGAGACAATGATTGGGTACATGACAGGGATGCTCACAGTCACACCAACTACATCTTTCTTGTTGGTGTGACTCCAATTTCTTGGAAGAGTAGAATGTAGGGATGTGTTGCCTGAAGCTTCGGTGAGGTAGAATACGTAGCGCTTGGTGCAGGTCCGTGTGACTGTGTTTAGCTGTCTCGCCTGTAGCAATAGTTGCATGTTCCCATCCACGACTCAACCCTTCATTGCGAAAACCAAAGTGCCAATGCAACCCCTAAGCATGATGGCATGCACTATCCTCCACCAAGCACATCAATATTGAGCATCACTTTGTACACGAGTGCATTGCTGCTCATTAAGTTCAGGTTGTCTAGGTCAAAAATCGTCAGCAGCGTGCAGAATTTCTCACTAAAGCTCTTAGTAGCAGCATGTTCAAAGTGGTTGCCCATGTTGTTGGTCCGTTGCGTGCTCGTGATGCCCCCGATTGATATGGGTCTTGTGACTCATGTTCTTTTGTTGCTTGTGCCTGCTCTGATGTGTGTGGGCTGTCCGTCTGTGGGTCATGGAGGAGTGTTGGGTGTGGGTGTAACACACACAAGTGACCTATTGACTTTGCCCACACACACATCATCAATAGAGCTGATTGACCTGGTCTAAAGCTCTCAGGTGCAACATTGTGACACATCATGGAGCACACAGTGGTGGCTCCACAATCAAGTACTCAAGTGGTGGTCACAACACGAACACCAGACTTGTGGAGAGCTATCCTGTAGTGATGAAAGCTTACATGCTTTAAACTTTTACATCTTAGCAAAGGGTGTACATTTCACAGGGATGAATGCATCCATATACGCTCATGGTTAATGTGGATTTAGTCACAGTCTGATGCATGCAGTAGATTAGGGATGCCAGGTTGCTGATCCCTCGGGACCGCATGTCCGGTTTATACCGGCATGTGAAAAACCACCTGGAGCCGGTTTGCTCTATGATTAGGTTCGATCCTTGGGTGGCTTCTGGGCCCCATGCCAAGAGCCTTGCATGGGTGGCCCAGTCAACTGGCACATATCACTTTGCTCCCTTGTGACTCAATCACTTGTTGCTTTGAGTGCATTCTTCTCGGATGTGAGCTTGCCGATATCCATGGTGCCGCATGGTGTTTCATTGCTAGCTTGGTTACTTGCTCATCCTAGCAACTAGCGCTACCTACAGGGTTTGGATTTGATTAGAGTTTGAATTGGGAACCTGATGGTTTTGCATGCGATGAAAAACATTGCTGTTTCAAAAAGGGTTTTTTCACTCGATAGCGACCGAGCGATGATCCCCTTCATTATGACACACAAACGGCCTATTACAGTGTCGGGTTTTATGTTTTGTGCGGGCAGAACCTGCGCAAAACAAAGAAAATCCTAGATCGTAATAGGGGGTTCACTCGTGTAGCGGGAGTGAAGGTAACTAAACCTGGTATGTATGAGAGAAGGCAAGGGAAGCACGCATGGGTATTGTGATGTGAGTCGTGTTCATCTGTATGTACAGCTTAGAGTGACCATTTGGTTGTGTCCATGCTCCTGCAGATTCTTGATGCAGACCGAGCTGGCACCGGAGCACCAATGGGTGGTGGCTCCACCCACCAGCAGCCACCAGACAGCTGCCACGACATCCTGAGTGCTTTCTAGGGTGCTCTGCAGTTTTTCTACAGTCGCTAGACTTTTCTCACTGGTCTTGCTTGTGAGCCCAATTTGCATGTTTTGTATTATGTATCCAATGACTGATGCTAGACCTGTATGTGTAACCATTTTAGTCTCCGGGTTGATATCTTGCATCAGTAGGTTTAGACGGTACTGTGTTTGGGTGGCTGTGCATAGAGTTACGACCCAAATAGTGGTTTTGGGTTTTGGGACAAACTGACACTACCACGTGCGTCACCCGTTGTGCACTGCGGTAGGTGTATATGCCGTGTGCTTGTCAGTTGTTGTATCTCTCTGCACATGGAAGCTACTGCATATATGAGGCTCTGAGCATCTCGCCTAACCCAATCCTTGCTGACTCTGCACCCGCCCTCTGTGCTAGTGCGGTCGCTGAGTGGACAGCGTTGTCCCGTCAGAAGCAACAGTTCTAGGAGGCTTCCAGGTAGCTTCTCATGGTTTCAGAGGTGTGAGGCATCCCTCATTGAGCTGTACATCAGAGACATTGCAGTGGCAGCAGCGGTGACAGTCAGAGCTACAGCCACGAGTTCTGGGAGGATCCACCACACTACAGTGACCCATCGCAGTAGTAGCAGATACGTCATTGTGACAAAAGCTGAAGTTGCATCATCACGCCATTGCCACAGAGGCAGCGGTGGATTGCCCAACCCTGTCCACTAGCATTTCAAGCACGTGGTGGTGATGGACCATTCGCGAAGCTTCTTTGAAGTTTCATTTCAGGTTACACTTAGCACCATTCAGATGTTCAAGAGGAGGACTAACCACCATTTTGGGCATGTGAGGGCTCACTGGAAAGCTCTAACCATGTGCTCTCCGACGCATCCACTCACACTTTGTTTGGTCCTTTATAGTTGACAAGAAGTGAAGTTTAGTCTTTGGTCTAGAATGTTTTGGAATTTCAGGCAGACAAGAAAAACGTGATGCTTTCACACTTTGTTGTAACTATTTTTTTGTGAAACCACCACCAGTGCATCAAGCATTGTCTCCCACATCATTGCTACAAATCTTGCTTCAAAATTCATGCTCACGTCATCATTGTGGGTGATAACTTCAGCACCAACACTTAGCCATTTTTTTGGCTGAGACATCAAGTTTTGCTAATGTTTCAGATGTTTGAGAAACACATTCAGATTGTCTATCCGGCCACTTTTGTTTTTTTTTTACCCTACTAAGCATCCCACATGGCACCTGGCGACGACAAGCAGAAGGGGCCTACTGCTCCTTCTAGCTCCATGGTTGACACCTCCAGCCCTCACTCCCGGACCATCGGCTCCCTATTCCAGGAGTAGGAGAACTTCCGGCAGTAGCAGGCAATGCCACCCTTGAGGAGATTTTCACCATGCTACAGAGGATGCAGCAGCGTTCACCAGCCGCAGCCGGAGTACCACATCATGACGTTCAGCAGCAGGACGTGTAGTAGGAGGGCGTGTAACAACATCTGTCAATTCGAGACCACAACAGCAGTGACGATGGTGATGGCGGACAGAAGTAGTTACAAGGCCATGGAGTCCCCGGTCGCCATGCTTCTAGCCTCCAGTGGCGAGAGGTTGTCTAGGGGATGAGCCGTCTTGAGTTGGATCAGTGGACCACTCCTGCATAGGATTTCGGGTTGTCTACACCTTCATTCTCATAGCACCGCCTTCCTGTCGTGTCCTTGGTGGGCTTTCAATTTCCCATGCGTTCGAGCATGCCCCTGAGGTCCCCTTTTTCAAGGATCGGCACGTGAAGGAATTTGAGACCTCACCACTACGCTACCATAGTGATGTTGGGTTCGATCCCTGGAAGACCCTCTTCCAGATGTGGGCTGATGCGGAGGGCATTTGACCATACTACTTAAGCCGGTATCAGATGCCCGACCCCCGCCAGGCGCAGGTTGCGGAAAGAACCATGCATGGCTTGTTCTATGCCATGCCCTAGGACGTTGTTATTGATTTTTGCCCATTTTGGGGGGCCCCTCGAACAGGCACTTGAGCATATCCCCGTAGCGGCTGGGAGTTGGTCCTCACCCTGCTGGAAGCCAAGACCCATGCAACGATGACGGCGTACCTCCGGGAGTTTGGCTCTCTTCGGCAGAGTTCCTCTGAGCCGGCGGCAGCCTGTTGTTGGCAAGCCATGCGCATCCACATTCACCTCGGCACCGTCAGTGGGTCCTAGCTGTGGGCCCTACACAACATCATGGTCGGAACCCATATGGATTTCGTCAACATATTCACCTAATTTGACCAGGCAATTCTCGTCGAGCTGTTGGCCTCCTTGGAGCTCCTCCCTTGGACCCGTTAGTAGTATCTACAGCGGGTAGCCACTCGTGAGGCCGCCCAGGCCCATCAGGCGAGTCGAGTGGTTGCCGTGATGACCGTCTCATCGAAGACACCTTCCCCTTGTATTACCTAGTCCTCGCCCTCTTCTCCATCGTCCTCCTCCCACAGCATGGCCACCACTGCGTAACGGAAAAAAGGTAAAACGGAGTTGTGGTAAGGGATAGCAACAGTAGCAAGAGGAGCCATAGCAGCAGCAGCAACGTCCACATCGGTCCGGTGGTGGGAGTGGACGTTCAGTCTACTGCTTTAACTGTGGGCACACACATGGCTACACGGAGTGCATACGACCCCTTGTTTGGATGCGGATCATGCGAGGCCTTCAGGCCACGCATACCCAGCGGACAGCTCACTCTAGTGCCACCCAGACCGGCCGCACGACCACGATGGCAGCTGGCCCTCCACCCGCCTTCAGTGATGCGGATGCCGCAGACCCTCACAACCACATCATCACTGAGCTTCTTTATCTTCTGGCGCTCTGCACTTAGGGAGGTGCGAGTATGTTGACACAACCGTGCGGTCCACAAGCTGCTTGTACTGTTGCATTTGTGGCGTGTGATGATGAGTATGGAGGAGCATCGACTGCATGTGATGCCTTCAGGCCTGACTGCACAAATTGGTTGGACAAGTCTCAGATACATGCTTTCCATCTTGACTTTGTCGTCCTTGCTAAGCTTCCGGCAGCTGCGGAGTGTTCTGTGGCCCGTTCCTTGGTATCGACAATGGGTTGTGAGGAGAGTGATACTTGGATCATTAACCCCGATGCCACTCACCACATGACTTGTCATTGCATTGACTTTGTTGTCCTTGGATGTGTTGGGTCTCTTCAGTCTATTTGCATAGGATCTGGTCAGTCTTCGCCAGTCCAAGGCGTTGGGGTTGTGCACTTTGATGGTCTGTCTGGTCCCTTGTACATCTCTGACGTGCTCCACGTTCCTTCTCTGGAGTTCAGCATGTTGTTTGTTCGTGCTTGCACTCGGATGGGTCTCTCTATTGAGCATAATGCTCACGCTAACACTATTTCTACCTGTGACACTCATGATTTTGTCCTCCATGCGTCTGTTGTTGGTGGCTTGTACCACATTACTCGCCATCCTTCCTCCATGCCTCCTGTCTTGTCCTCTTCTGTGTACGTGTTTGCGACTGAAGTACTCTCCCCTTAGCACCAGTGCTTCTTGCATCACCGCCTCTATCACTTGAGCTCGTAAACAGTGACCAAGCTCATTTGGACACAACCCGTCTTTGGACTTGGCGTGGCTTCCTTCAAGAAGCCACCCAAGACTGATTACCTCTTTTGCACTCACAGTGAAATGCATTGTTACAGTTAACCTGACTCCACCTCACAGGTCGTGTGCCTATTAGAGTTGGTCCACTCAGACCTCCTCGGTCCTCTTCTAGTCGAGTCCCTCTCAGATTGGGGTCGTTATGTGCTCACCCTGACTGATGACTGCACCCGGATGCGATGGGTCTATAGCCTCCGCCACAAGAGTGATGTTGTCGTGGCCATCCACCTGTGGCTGTTGATGGCTGAGCACCAATCTCATCACACCCTTCATACGTTCCACTCGGATCTTAGTGGTAAGTTCTTGGGTGAGATGGATGCATATCTTGCTGTGCACGGTGTCTTTCACCAGTTCTCCACTCCCGCTACACCACAGCAGAACAGTGTCTCTTAGTGTTGGAACTGCACCATGGAGGATGCGGTCCGCGCCATGTGGTATGAGTGCGGTTTTCCGAAGTCCTTTGCATTTGATAGCTTCTCCCACATGATGTGGGTCTAGAACCATTTGCCGCATGGTCCTCTCCCGGATCATGTTACACTGCATGAGCTATGGTTTAGTCATTTTGCTGATCTCCGTCTTGCTCGTGTTTCGGGATCCCTTGCTTGTGTCTGTTACATTGAGGACCAGCAAGCGTCCAAGGTCTCAGCTCGAGGTCGCATGTGTGCCTTTCTCGATATCTCTTTGTGGTCAAAGGCTTGGCGATTTGGGGATCCCCCTCACCATCGCATTGTTAAGTCTTGAGACGCTCTCCTCTTCATGGCTCTCACCTACTACGACCTGTCCAACATTCTATCACTAGCTGCCGACCAAGTTTCCACCTGTGTGGCTTCCTCGTGGATGGAGGGATCTTATCCTGTAGATGGATCCATTTGGGCCTCCTCACTTGTGGGCTAGTCTTTGACTGCTAACGGTCTGACCATCATGGCCGTACGTTCAGTAGCCTCATTAGTTCTTGCCGACACACCTGATCCTGTGCCAGCATTAGTCCCCTCTGGCACACCTGATCCCGTGCTAGCGGCAGCTCCCTCCAGCACAGTTGATCCCATGTCGGCATCAGTCCCCTGTGGCACACCTGATCCATTGTCATTGTCATTCCCCTCCACCATAGCTGATCACGTACAAGCGTCAATCCCCTTTGGCACACCTCATCCCATGTCAGTGCTAGTTCCCTGCGGCACATGTGGTTCTACGACAGTGACTGCATCCCCAGTCATACCTACTCATGTGCTTCCACTCGCTCATCCTACGTGTGAGTAGGCACCTATCCATGTTTGTCCAGTACCCTCGTTCCTTCCCTGCGAGTCCATAGCCCCTGTGGCTGACGCTCACCAGCTTACTCCGCAACCTAAGATGAGCACCTCACCATTGGGCTACTCTCGCAAGCCAGGTGGACGTCTTTGACCACTGGCCTCTACGGCTCAGCAAAATGTTGACTCAGTGCCTAGACGCCTGACTTGAAGTGTGTAGAGTGGCAAGCTTGACACAAAGGCCCTTGGCCTGAGTCTCCAGGCGAACTACACTGAGATGCACCTAGTGTGTCCTGTGTGTCATGAGTTGGTCTCTTGAGAGTTCTCAGTCGCTTGCAATGTCGCAGCCGGCATCATGGTTAGACTGAGCTTGGAGGTGTGTATCTTAGCCAACCGGAGCTCTCCCTCAATGATGCCTGATCCAAGCACGTTAAATGAGGAACTCTCGTCTCAGGATGCAGAGCTGTGGTATGCTACTTGTGAGGATGATCTTAGATCCATCCGTGAGCACTGTGTCTATGAGTTTGTTAACCTCCCGCCTGTACATGCCAAGTGGGTCTTCCGTAAGAAGGTGAAACCTGATGGCACATTGGATCATTACAAGGCTTCCGTGATGGCCAAAGGGTCCTTGCAGGTCGAGGGTGTGGCCTTTACTAATGCCTTCACACCCATTGGCTGCATGACCATTGCTTGTGCTCTGTTCAAGCTTGATGCATGGTCCAACCACTTGGTTTTGAGACTAGTGACACGGTCTGGTGCTTGCACAAGGCCTTTAACAGCTTGAAACAGTCATCCAAGAAGCACAAGATCGCAGTCACACTGACACTTGCCGGTTACTTGAAGAGTGACGCAGACCCATCCCTCTTTATCAGATGGACAGCTGAGAGTTTCATTGCCATCCTGGTCTACGCGGAGGACGTCCTCATGGATACCGTGAAGGAGGCCAAGGCAATCCTTTAGGCTGCCTATAGGACGAAAGACCTTGGTTTTGGAGCCGTGTTTCTTAGGTTGAAGACCGTACGTGATCGTTTGCAATGGACACTCTTGTTGCATCACGCACGTTACATCCATGTTGCAAGAGAGCGTTTGGTTGACCTCCTTGGTGCAGTTCCCACAACCTCAATCCCATTCACATCTAGAGAGCATGATGCTTTTAAATTCAATCCAATACTACTGGGAGAGATAGTGGACGTGCCCTTGTACTTGCGCCTCATTGGCTCTTTGTTTTACTTGGCCACTACCACACATCGCCCAACATTGCCTTTGCCTTCAACCTCCTTGCACATTTTTTGCAGTATCCTCCGGCAAGAGCCCTTTACGTAGATGTGTGAGTGCTCCTGTTCCTGGTCTCCACACCTTACCTCGGAATCTTCTATTGACGGTTGTATTCAAGTGTGGTCGACGGCTACACAGAGATTTTCTGGGCGTGGAGCCCTGATGGGTGCAGTTAGACAGGCTACATTTTCATACTAGATGGCACCGTTGTGTCATGGCATAGTGGCAAATAGGAATGCATGATGCCTAGCTCATCAAAGGCTGAACATGTTGCGCTGGGGACAGGGTCTGTCGAGGCGGTGTGACTATAGCGTCTGTTTCATGAGTTGCATCATTCTGTGCCTTGCATTGGTTTGGGTTGTGACAACCAGAGTGCTCTTGCCATTACAAGGAACTCTGGTGTGTTTCATACACACATAAAGAACATTACTACTGAGCATCAGTTTGTGTGTGATCTTGTGGAGCAACAGAAGATCTCCGTCATTTGGACGGGCACGGACATGCAGTGGACTGACTTCCTCACCAAGGAACTCACGTATAGAAAGTTCATGGTGGCCATTTGTTTCATCATTCTCCGCCCCTTACCTGAGAGTGGCTGAGAGTGGGATGCGTAAATATGGACTGTTGAGCATCTTGTTACGCACGTGTGTCAGTTTTGCACATGTATGGATGTATATGCCATCGGGTCATGGGGTATTGTTGTGATGTGAGTTGTGTTTGTAAATCTGTACAACTTACAATGACCACTCAGCCATGTCCATGCTCGTGCAAATCCTTGATTCAGACCCAGCTGGCGCCATAGCACCGATGGGTGGTGGCTCCACCCACCAACACCTCTCACACAGCTGCCACGGTGTCATGAGTGCTTGCTGAGGTGCTGTAAAGTTTTTCTACAGTCGTTAGAGTTTTCTAGATGGACTGGCTCGTTAGCTTGATCTCCATGCTTTACCATGTGTCCACTGATCAATGCTCGACCTGTGCTTGTTACCAATTGTAATGTTTGGGTCAAGATTTTGCATCTGTAGCTTTAGACGGTGTTACTTTTGGATGCCTGTGCGCAGAGTTACAGCCAAAATAGTGGTTTTGGGCCGGTTTGAGGGCAAACTGACACTGCCGAATGCGTCACTCGCCATGTGCCGCGACAGGTATGTACATTGTGTGCTTGTTAGTTCTCATCTCTCTACACATTGAAGTTGTTGTGCTTGTGAGACTCTAGGTGTCTTGCCTAGCCCAATCCTTGCTTCTTTTGCACCCGCCCTCTATTCTAGTACATTTGTTGACTGGATTGTGTTGTCCCGTCAGTAGCAGCAATGCTAGGAAGCTTCTAGGTAGCTTCTCAGTGGAATGCCGAGCGAGGTAGAATGCCATGAATGGGGTTTTCCACACATGAGTCACGTATGTCAAGAGCGAGTAGCGAGAGCGAGTAGTGTCATGTGCCTGCAGAGGGGTAACGAGCGGGCGAATAGCAAGCTCACCCTTCCTCACAATCCACGCCTTGCGTGGAGCCAAACTCAATCGACCCTGTTTGTTTTTGGAATAGATCTGTAAGTGAGCTACCAGATTAGCCACTGGTAGCACATAGTCTAGGGGGAGCAACCTGTCTACAAACCCCCAGACAACATCACTAGGAAGCCTAGTGTTCACAACAATTTAACCAAACTACTACAGGCATGCAGAAGTAAGACTGACGTTAAATTGTTTTGGGTGGCTCAAGATCTCCTCCTCTTACACACCCAAGTGGCGTCGTCCTGCAGGCTGTGGAGCAAGCGACCATGCTCCTCCAACATAAGTCATCTGCATCGGTGTGGTGAATGTGTAGAAAGGCCAGAGGTCACAACGTGCCTGTGGTACATAAACAAACACGGAGGGCCGGTTCGGCCCTCCCTCCTTGCCAAAGCGTGGGGTGGTTGGACACCACCCCTCGCCATGGCGAGGTCTGGCTGGCGGCCAGACCTTCTCTGGCCGTCGGCTAGCTAGCTGCCGGCCATCGACCTGCAACTAGCTTGCCTTCAATCAAGTTGGTTGCTCAATCGGCGGCCATGAGGCCGCGAGGCCTCAAGGGCCGAGGCCTGTGGCCTCGAGCCCTCATCCTTGCCTCCTCAAATGAGCAAGGCAAGGGATAGAGAGAGAGAGAGAGAGAGAGAGAGAGAGAAAGAGAGAGAGAGAGAGAGTAGAGAGAGCGAGAGAGAGAGAGAGAGAGGGAGTGAGGCGGGAGAGAAAAAGAAGACCGCCAGCGTCAAATCGCTGGACGTGACTCACACGCGATGATTTCGCTTTGTCGCGTAAAAAACAAAACTCAAGTTTGTTTTTCTGCGTTCAAAACTCAAAATTAGGAACACGGAAAACAGACTGACGAGATTGGGATGATATCCCTTCTTGCTTTGGACCAAGAATCAGGGGGCAAGGTGAAAATGGAAATGGGCCTCTGGAGACTCAAAACTCTTGAGTCTCTGTGCACGCGTTACTGGTGACGATTGTCCCAGAGCAACACACAGGGAAAATCCCCTCCAGCGAGCTCTGTACATCATTCTGCAAACTTTGAAAATGACTTTCATGCAGAAGTTGGAGACTCGTCACGTTATAGTGGTTCTGAGAGCCATACGATCCTTGTGACTAAGTGTACAATGGCTACAATAGATATGAAACAACACCCGCAGCTACAACAGCAACACAAACACAATAGGGGGATACAACCTGAAAAACATATCCATTTTAAGTACCATAAGTTATGTTGGAGAGCTTGTGAGGAGATCCTCTTTTTTTTTCCACATCCTCTCAGGTTCTCCTCCTCGCCAGGGGACTAGATGGATTTTTGTTAGACAGATGGGAAGTTTCCGCCTCCAAAATCACCAATCCCCTTCTCCTCCCCTTCTGTATGAGTTTAAGAGGGGGCCAAGGAGGGCCAGGAGACAAAGAGAAGACAAGAGAGGGTGAGAGGAATGTGAAAAGTGGCGCATTCCACACTAGAGTTATCCCCCTCCCCTTCTCCTCACTCTTGCATGGAATACAAAAAATTGCTCGATGAACACGCCGGCAACCTGTTGCGTGAGAGTCGTCTAGGTCTACGCCGGCGTGCTCCAATTTAGCCAACTCTGATGTCACAACGATGGAGCACACCCACGTCCACTTGAGTGTTGTCATTGTTGACAATTTCCTTCGGAAAGTGGGACTCCTCGGAGGCATGTACACGAACCACACCCTTATTGAGACCTCAATAGAGATTGATGTGACCTCAACAGATCCCTGCTGCATCCGCACCAATGGGCCAAGCTTCAAAAGGATGGATGGTATGCGGGATTAAACGTGTGAAGTGTATCTGGCAAACCCGAAGTACTACTAGGATGCACGAGCGAAGACGCATGCATAGTAAGGCTGTGACATGCGCATGGACAATACATGGCCTAGAGGGGTAGCCAGGAAGTGGGACGGGGTTAAGGGCGAGTAGCCTTCAAACCCTTGGTCTTGTGTCCACCTTGTGGTGGACACAAGACCTCCAACCACAAGCGTGGCTGTGACAACGACAAGGTGCAGGCGGTGCGTGAGCATCGCAACACAACCTGAAAGCATGTATCTGAGAGGATGCCAGACGAATGTTGTCACGAGGAGCCGCACACTTCGGTGCAGAGAGATCAGTGGCGCTACAGTTCCAACAGGTGACGTCAGTGGCAACGGCGATGCTTGAGGAGGTATTGCCACCTTTCCCCCCACGGCCAACCCCCGACCGGACCCGTCGCCTCTGCCTCGAGAGGCAGCTTGAGTAGTACGAGCCGCTGTGCGAGGAGTGAATGGAGAAGAGGAGGCGGATTCAAGGGTGGAGGATGAGGAGGTGGTGAGTTTTCTCAGTGGCGCTATCCTTGCGCATTCATAATCCAGTTGCGTAGAGTTTATGTTCCTACTCCCGACGCTTCTTTCGGTTTGTCATCCGGATATCCGAGGAGCCAGTCTGTATGTGAGCTGAAGGTACCAGTGTCATAGAGAGTGAAAGGTTAGAAGGTGAAGCGAGAGTCTAAGTGACCGGTGAGCACGCACCCACACCAAGCAACTCGGTATTCAACCGAGGACAGCTTCTCACTAATGTACGGCCAACGACCGACAAGGTGGCCTCCTAAGGATCAGCACCTGGGATGATATGCAGCTCCCCCAAAAAACTCAGAGGCCAACAAGCATGATTCAGGGATCGGCAGTGAGAATGTATGAGCCCTAGCATCTATCACATCAGCATGAGACAGTCAAACAATGGCCATGCATGTGCCAGTGGGCACTCCTCGGTAGAACAACAGCTTCATGGCGCCAGAGCCTCCAATCATGGCGCGCTCGTATGATGTCTCCCCGGGTGAGGCCATTGTCATTTAATCTGTACATGTGCGTGCCATAGAGAGAGAGAGAGAGAGAGAGAGAGAGAGAGGGAGGGAGGGAGGGAGGGAGGGAGAGAGAGAGA
>SZWC01003546.1:156446-171317 GCA_023375785.1 Penium margaritaceum
GGGTGTCGGGTGCTGCGGTGACCGCGCACGCTCCCCTGGTGCTGCTGCAGGTGCCGCCGCTGCCGCCGCTGCTGCTGCTGCCGCTGATGCTGTGAATGTTGATTTAGACACTCAGAAGCAGCGGCGACGGCTTCGATGGAAGCGGAAGCAGAGGCCCCCCCGCAGGGCCACGTGGCCATCCTGCCGCCGTGCCAGAAGACGCTGAGAAGCAACTGAGAAACTGCTGCAAAGCTCTTCGAAAAGCTGCTGAGGGTCTGCTTTCTGTCGCGGCGCAACTGTTGGTGCTGCTGCTGCTGCTCCTGTTGCTGCTGGCGCTGTTGCTGCTGCTGCTCGTGGTCGTGTTGCTGTTTTGTGATGTTGCTTCCGCTGATGCTGCTACTTACGATGATGTTGCTGCTGCTACTGCTGCTGCTGCTGCGGCTGCTGCTGCTGCTGCTGCTGCTGGGAACGGCGGCAACCGATCCCTGTTTCTCGAGTGGGCAGCGCTGCCGTGACAAGAAGCACAGGATCCCGGTCGCTGGTTGCCTTCGTCGTTGTTCAAGGCTCAGACTGCTCCAAGTTCGGCCGCCGAGAACGTGACGTCGGCCGTGGAGTGGGTATCGTTGGAGAGTCGAACTGGCACGAGCGGTAGCGAGCGAAGCATTGGCGTGGGACGGGTTGGAATCCGGTGGCCAGATTTGGGTTGCCCAGGCGCCGCACGTGCGCGCCGCAAGTGAGTTTTCGCCTCACCCCCCCCCCCCCCCCCCCCCCTTCAGTACGAGCTTGACTGCAGATCCATGGCACTCGCCACGAGCGGTCGACAATGGCCCGGTCGGCACAGACTGGTTTGAATATTCTACCTTTCAATGAAAGCATCGGTAACACCCTGAGAGCATCGAACGTACAAAGATCAAACGAGTGACACTTTTCCACTATGATCGCAATTATCCTTCGCAAACCATGGATTGTCTTGTTCATTCGCGTAATTAAGCTCCTCCAGCTGCGCCTCCCCTGCTTCACCCTACTGCTTTTCGAACCACAAGAAGCTGGACACGTCAGTGTTGGCCCATGTCGCTGCGAACCGGATGCGATGCTTTACCGACGATTAGCGGCGGCAGGTGGCGGATCTTCCCAAGAGCCGGCCAAATCGTCGGCGGTTTGCCGGTTTGCCGGTCGTTGGACACTGTCGTCAATTTCCCATCTCATGACATTTTCCACCAACCGGCCGGGAGCGAGACGACGCCACCGTCATGCTGACTGGACAGCACTGCCTCTCCATCCTTTCTACGTCATGGCCCTGCCAGCTCAACGTCGAAAAACTGGTTTCATGGGCTGCTGTTAGCTGATCCTCGCAATGCACGACGATTCTCTTGGGTGACGGCTAGGATGCGATATGCCCGATGAGAGGCGAACCAAAGTCCATAACTGCGATGGAACAGGCAGCCATGCTGGATCGTTATCCATCGCAAATCCAACACTGGATGTATGCTTTCTCCGCCATCCATGGCGGGAAGAGCATACATGGACCTGAGCAGATTGCTCTTCCCCCTTTAATGCACATTTGCAGCACGGGCATAACAACTGTTCTACCCTATGTTAGATGGTTAGTGACACCCTACCCAGCGCTTAAAAAATCTTGAACCCTACAAACCTGCGATTTGAAAAATAAAACCAGACTGCCCGATTACTTCACCATGCTTGATGTGCGGCATGCGCCACTGATGGAGCGAAGCGAGGTCCAGCATGTCAACCCACTCGCGATTCTCGCTCCCACGCAAGAATCGCGATCGAGCGAAGACCACTTTGTTTTTTTCAATTTGAAACAAAAAATCCTTGCTTTCATTTTGGGTTTTGTAAAACACTACATCAGACAAAGGGATTTTGCGTGTAAAAAAAACAACAAAGAGGTCATCGCTTAATCGCGATCGAGCGAAAACGCCCGTTTTGAAGGTGGAGCGGAAACGCTCATTCTCTTTTTTGTTTTTATAACATGAAAAAAACCCTCTCTTTACATGCAAACCTTCGTTGAACCCTCACCCGAATTGCATTCTAGTTTTTGGGTTTAAATTTTGCACAAGCTACTGCGAAGCCCCACAATAGCAAGGCCCAGCAAGTACCCCTTCAACAAATGGTGGGTCTCGCACCCCCCATGTAAACAAAAGCCAACACCCCGGACAGAAGCTGCTAGGAAGCTTCCTAACCTTGCCGTTGCTAGCATGGCGAGAGTGTCCAATCACCTGGCACACTAGCAAGCAAGCAAGTGTAAGAAAAAGCAAGGGTCAGGCTAGGGGACGCGCAAAGTCTCATAAGCTCCAACAGATTACTGAATGCAAAGAGAAGTAATAACTGACAAGCAAATTGCATGAATAGTTGCCGCGGTGAACGGCGGTGTTGGTTTTTTCGCATCTCTCAGTGTGCTCTATTGTGTCCTCTTAGCTTGTGTACATCAAGCTGGAAATGCTAGGCAGCAAGTTAGGGAAGCAACGTTGTTGCTACAACTTGCGGGCTTCCACACTCGTTGCTTAGTCTACTGCCCCCTCGGTCTCCTGCTCTAAGGTCTAAGTCTAGATGCATTGGGTTTGTTACTTAGAAACGTGCGCGCCAGTGTTAGCGCCAGAAAGCAGCTGAAAACTAGAAGTGACCGGTTGGGAATGAAGAATGAACAACAATGGGGGATCCCTCCAATTTTTAGCTCTCCCTAGCTTTGTACAACTTGTTACCCAACTAACTAGCCAATAAGGAAATAGACATAGACCTGTTTTCTAGCAGGCAGGGTTTTTTTGTTGAGCCCAGCCAGACGGCCGACAACCCAAAACCTGGGCGTTGTCCGTTTTGCCTGAAAACTGGACTATACCATAATATTGATGTTGTGAATGTAGTCCTGCGGTCAGAAACAATTAGAAAAATAGCATCAAAGAGTTATGGTTGCCCGAACCTAGGAGGTGCCAACGATGGTCCATGATGCCAGACAGTGCCACGCAACATGAGACATGGACTCTAGGCAGAGCATGACGCTACAGATGCAATAGTATAGATAGATCGAGCGCTAAATGCATGGAGACAGTATCTGCAGTGGCACCGACCGTCGAGGAGGCCTACCGATGGAGTTGAGCATGTTGTCGCAAGGAGGAGGCTCTAGCGAACTGCGTGTAGACCTTAGCGTGCGTCGGCTCCACCGGCCGACACTCCAGCAGTGTCGAGTCTCGCTATTAGTCATCTGCACGCCAATGTGCATAAGCCGAGAGGACACAACAGAGCACAATGAGAGATGTGAAAAAAAAACCAACACTCCCCCATGACATACAAGCGCAGTGCACATGGGCGGACAGCGACACATTCAACAGACATGCTCCCCTAGGGCACATAGAGACGCAGGCCAAAACAAAGAGTACAACTCACAGACGCACACAGAATGAACTCACAGCCTTCCTGAACGAGTCGCGCTTCAGTGCCTTGGTCAAGAATTGAGCCAGCTATTGTGCTGTCTCAACCCACACAATGCTGGCACTACCGTCATGCAACAACAAACGCACATTGTGATACTCAACATTGATGTGCTTTGTGCGTGTGTCATGCATGCCTTCATTGTCAGCGATGGCCATGGCACTCTCATTGTCACAATGCAACGTGTTGGTTGCGACGAACTGGCGCAACTTGGACAACAACCGACGCAGTCACACGCTTGCACATGCGCGTGAACCAAGGGCTACGTACTCAGCCTCATTAGTGCTGCGTGCCATGCACCCCTCCTTGCCATTACGCCAGGACACAGCTGTGTCGCCGAGCTCAAAGATCCAACTTGTGCAGCTCTTACCGTCTGGACTACCAACCCAATCACCGTCGGTGCAGCCCACAGTGAACAGATGGCTATCGGAGGAACATGAGACATCTCCATGGAATCGAGATGACATAGCGCAATACTCGGATCACGGCCTTGAAGTGGAGGTGACGCGACTGCTAAGAGAACTGAGCCATGAGGTTGACGACAAACGCGATATCTGGACGCGTCGTCGTGGCCAAGAACATTAGTGACATGATGACTCGCAGATACGAGGTCACGTCACCTGGCTCCGCCATAACGTCTGAGTGAGAGCACTTCAGCTTCGCCTGGCCATCGGGTGACATGGGTGAGGATGCGCTTGACACGAGGGGCAATTCCTTGGCAAAGAGAGTGGATAGAGTCTGTACATAGGTGGCCTGATGGACATGCAGGATGCCCTGGGAGTGATCCTACTCGAGCTCCATGCCCAGGAAGACTCGAGCAGACCCCAGATCTTTCATCTCGTAGGCGGTGTGCTGTAGATCATTGATGCGCTGGAAGGCAACCACGTCTGGCAATGCAATGAGGAGATCATCAACGTACACCAAGACATTGGCGAAGGTCTGGCCTCGCGGGGTGATGAAGAGTGCAAGGTCAACAATACTGTGTCGGAGGCCGCCGTGGAGGTCGCTACAGAGGAGCGTGCGACTAATCTCCTGATTACTACACCGTGGCAACTGCTTTAAGCCATAGAGAGCCTTTCACAGCAGCCCCACCTTCCCAGTGCCGTCGTCGAAGCCTGGAGGCTGTACCATGTAGAGCTCTTCACACTCCAACGAGCCATGGAGGAAAGCGTTGCTCACGTCCATCTCATGCAGCTCCCACCTGTGCTGGGCAACTAGGCTGAAGAGCGCTCAGCTAGTGGAGAATTGGCCAACTGGGGCAAAGATCTGGTCGTAATCAACCCCAGGGACCTGAGCAAACCCCTTGGCTGTGAGGCGGGCCTTGTACTCGTCCAAGGACCTGTCGAGCTTCCACTTGTGCCGTAAGACCTACTTGGCACCGATGGCCTTCCGACCTGGAGGGAGATCGACGAGGTCATACACGTGGTGCTGCCGCATAGCAGCGAGCTCGTCCGCGTAGGCAGCATCCAAATGTGTGGCCTCGGCGGAGGCTTGAGCCTCGCACAGGGTAGCTGGATCCTCTAGGCGCGTTGTGGAGCAGACCGCAAGGGCGTGTGCATCTTGAGCTCCAAGAGGGAGATGTGTGAGTAAAGCCGTGACAACATGCTGATGCTCCTGATGGAGCATGACGTGGCCCAATGCGGAGGCTGGGTGGAGGTCTGTAATGATGGTTGAAATGGTTAGGATGAAGGCCTTGGTGCCATGGTCCCCACTCACTATCGTAGGAGTGGAAGAGACACGTGGGGAGCGGGGGGCCGAGGTGCCATAGTGCGTGGTATGGTGGTCTGCGCGCTCACAGACAGCCCAGGTCGGAGGCTGCTGCCTGGGCCATGTGTGTAACACTGTAGCGTAGTAGATGAAACCGAGTCCGAGCTGCTATGCAGGCAAACGGAGCTACTGGTGCGAAAGGACCAGCAGTCTCGACAGGAGTTGTTGGCCCCGAGGGACCAATGGACGCAACAAGGGCTACCCGCCCAGAGAGACCAGCGGATACGGACGTGGTTCCGGCATGGAGGGGTCGGCGGACGCGACTGGGGCTGCCGGCCCGGAGGGGCCAGCAGACGCGACTTGGGCTGCCAGCCCGATGGGGCCAATGGATGCGACTGAGGCTGTTGACCAGGAGGAGCCGGCGGACGTGACTGGGGCTGTCGGCCCGGAGGAGCCCATAGACGCGACTGGGGTTGCCGGCCCGGAGGAGCCAACAGACGCGACTGGGGCTACCATCTTGGAGGGACCATGTGATGTACTACCCGGAAGCGGTAGGATGGCGAACGGACTCACCACTCCCCCCCCGAGATGGGAGGGACACCGATGAGCGGGAGCGAACGAGGTTGCGAGGAAAAAGCGCCTCAAAGAAGTGGGTATCGTGACTGTCAACAATGCAGTGCCGAGAAGGATCCCAGAAGTGCCAGGCATTGGACCGACGGGAAACACCAAGGAAGGTGCAAGGATGCCCACTGTGGACAAGCTTTCCGTCCTGCTGTGGGGCAGGTAGCCACACAATGGCCACGCGGTCTCAGATATGAGCTGGACGGAGGTCAGCACTCTGACCGCACCAGTGTTGGTACGGCGTCGACTGGCGAGGAAGGGATCCGTGGGGAATCCAATTCCAGACCCACGTCATGTAGGCCATGGCCTCAAAGTAGAAGCCATCAGAGAGGCCAGATTTGACTCAAATGGTGGAGACGGTGTCAACCATGGTGCGGTTCCACCACTCGGAGACGTCGTTGTGGGCCGGTGTGTAAGGCGTCGATGTCTCATGGTGGATACCGTGGGAGGCGAGGAAAGTCGTGGTCTCTCCCATGTACTCGCCATCGCAATCTGAGTGAAAGCGGCGGAGAGGATGACCACACTCGGGCTTGGTACGACCAAGCCAGTCCCGAATGGTCTGAGCGACATCGCTCTTCTGCCGAAGGCAGAAGACCTAGCGGTAGAGAGTGTAGTTGTCAGTGAGGGTGAGAACAATGCAGCCATGCTCCCCGACAGACTCGATTGGGAGAGGACCCATGACATTGGAGTGGACGAGGTTCACAGGGGTTGACGCACTTGAGAATGACCAAGGGTAGGTGGAGTAGTGCATCTTATCCTGAGTGCAATCAGTGTACTCTGTGGGGCACGGCCCGGGGAAGGAGTCGGGGTCTAGGCCTTTGGCCAGCTGGGTGTGGAGCATGCAATCGACCGCAGCAAAGTTCATGTGGCAAATGTGGTGGTGCAAGAGATGTGTATGCTATGGGGACAGTATGCTCGTGACAAAGACATGACCCGTGGAGGCGGACGGGAAGGGGATGGAGGGATGGGAGGACAGATGAGGTACGTGCCATTGGTTGCCACGGGCAGTGGCGTGCAGAGCGACAAGACCGGACGGATGTAGCGACACAGTGCCAACGCCATGCGCGTACAGAACTTTCATGCTCATACGGTCAAGGGCAATGACAGACAGAAGGCTGAGCTCAAGATGTGGGACGAAGACGACGTTGGTCACAAAAACATCACTGGTAGGACCACGGCAACGAACGACGCCAATGTCGCACATAGGTAACACCTGTCCAGAGCCCGTCCAGACACCAGACAACAGGACCAAGCACACTGAAGGCCTCGCGAGAGGCGGTCATGTGATGCGTGGCCTCAGAGTCGATGATCCAGGTCTCGGTAGGGTCTTGGACGGGAGTCACCAAATCACTAACAATCACATGACAGCAAGCAAAGGTTGCAAATGTGGTGGACGGTGGCGCGAACCGAGACTGCCAATCATCAAGCCACACGATGTTGTCATAGAGAGGGATAGAGGGCACAGGAGACGATGAGGCAGATGGGAAAGCGGGACATGATCGCAACTCAGTCTCAACCATGCAAGGCAGGGCGGACGGGTAGGAGGTGACACAGCTTGCACTTCCCTGGGGGGAGGGAGAGGCAGGCCGAGCTGGAGTGTGATGAACTGCTCCAACTGACGCTCGCGAGTGGATGGTCCGAGAGTGTGGACGTAGTGCGGAGCGATAGTGCTCGAGCCCGGATAGAAGGAGGACTGTACCAGAGATGGAAACGGAAGTACCGAAGGCTGCGGATGATGTTGTGGAGCTAGCGACGGTGGGACCAGTGGGGCTTTTGGAGGGGTGGTGCTGCTGGACGGCGTAGAGGTGTCAGGGCCAGCGATAACAATGGCGACGGAGGCGAGACGGCGCTCACGCTGGCAACGCATGGTGGCGATGACGCACGCCTTGTCCATCAGTAACGGGCAACTGTACCACATGTGTCTTGTCTGGCCACAGTTGTGGCGGGCTGAGCCACCACCAGTGGACCCAGTCGGCTTCTGCTGCTACTTCTTTTGAGGGCCCTTGCCCTTCTTGCCCTTGTGAATGGACAGAACGTCCGCTACCACTACGAGATGACCACTGTTGCTACTACTGCTAATGTTGTTGCTGCTACTGTCCCTTCTTGCATCCCTTCTTCCCCTTCTTTCCTTGGCTGGCCGTTGTATCACCTTGAGAATGGTCGCTCGGGGTAGAGGAGGAGGAAACGATGGAGGTGGGATTGATGAACTGGGACAGAGGCACAAGGGGGGTCGCAATCATTGCTCCAACAAGTGGACTTTGCTGATGGGCGATGGCAGCCTCATGAGTCGATGTGGCCTGGAGGAAGTAGCAATGGGCCCAAGGAAACAGTTAGATTGACTTTCGAAAACTCAGAGAGAGCCACACGGTCGAAGCCCATAAAGAGCTTCATGTAGTCCAAGTGCGCCCCATCATGATGGTGTCGAGTGCCCACAACTCTGTCCCGCCACCAGTCCCAAGGCGTGAATAAAGGTGCATCATGCGCCTCCAGTAGTCAGTTGCAAGCTTTGTGGGACCCTGACGGAGGGAGTGAAAGTCATGCACTTGGGCCGCCCTCGTAGCATGGATCTCCACAGCGAGAAGTTTCATGGTCAGCTCCAAGCCTTGGCGCGGATCTGCTCTAGTCCCTGTCTTGGTCCCACCCAGAAAGGGGCAGAAGTCAACCACAGTCTCCCGTGGCATGGCGTATAGAAGACAACTCATTGATCTTGCTGCTGTCTAGACCTGGTGAGCGTGGCATGTCTTGTACTTGATGTGGTAGTAAGGCCAGATGCCCTCATATTTGGCCCACACCTGAAACAAGGTCTCCCAACAGTCGAATACCTTCTTCCTATCGTAACGGGGTGGAGGTGTCTCAAAGTCCTTCAGTTGCCGCTTCGTGGGGAGGACGACCTTAGCCTCGGACGATGATGCACTGGACATAAGGAGACCACCATTGAGAGAAACACTACCAAAGGTGAATGCCGCTGAACAACGTGCCTGATCATGACGATGAGAAGTTGGCGGGGTAAGAGGCTGTGACCCCAGACATAGCTCACGAATGCATTCCTCAAGGACACAAATGTCATCCTCGCGTGTGCCATCCTCTATCTCCTCTTCATCCCAGGTGTCAACCTATGATGAGCATTGCTGAGGCTGCTGTGTTGTGTACGGTGTAGCTCTGATACACCCTCCTAGTGGCTGCTGTGAGGCCCCCAAACGACCCCGTGGTAGCTAAGTAATCTCCTACAATGCGTCGCTCTGCCGGTACTACTGCCGGTGTATCTCATCCTACATTTGACGAAGCTCGTGGATCGCGAGTGACTGCGATCGTGGACTCATAATGCCCGATGAGGAGGAAGAGGAGGGGTCTTCGAGGCCTTTGCCTTTGTCAGGCACTGGCACCATCTAAGCGCTCAGTATGGGGCTAAACATAAACGATGGTCCGAACAATGAACTGACAGAATTTCTCAAGGAGTTGTAATGTAAGAAAAAAGTGACATTTATTACCCAAAAATTTCTCACTTCAGCACAATTGATAATGATGTGAGCGTTTTCTACGCCAGCGTAAAAGAAGCTAGCATTTTTTTGCTGGCGTGTTTTACGCCAGCCTATTTTTCTTAAGTGACATGGACATCGCGTGACAGGTGGGGGTGACCGTGTCACCCCCTTGCTCGCTGTTGCGTAGGGGGTGCCCAGCCTTGCGTAGTGCTGTACAGCCTTGCGTAGTACTACGCAGCTTCTGTGTAGTTGTGCAACACTGCTCCACAACAGCACTGCTACGCAGCAACAACGATGTACAGGCTTGCTGCTGCTACTACGACCAACGCTGCTGCTACTATGCTGCTAGTGCTTCTTGTGCCGCCGCTGCTACGCTGGTGTTGCTGCTCACGATTGAGACGCCGTAGCTGCTGCAAGCTGCTACCGTCGCTACGCACTGCCATTGCTTGCAGCTGCTCTCGCGAGCTATTGCGTGCTGATGTTTCCTCTCTTTTTTTTGTACAGATGAGCAGCCAGACACAGCTGCTGGTGCTGCTGCTACTACTTGCCTTAGCTGCTGGAGCTGGTAACTCTCGTAGCTCACCCGGTGACTTGGTGGGGATTGCGTGGTGGTTTTGCTACTGAAAACTGCTATGATGGGTCCCAGAATATGGCGGCGGCGGTGTCTCTCATTGTTGTTGCCGGTGTTGTGTCTCTGTGGTGGAGCGTAGCAAGAGAGGTCTCGCTTCTCTTATACTAAGAGAAGTGAGACCTCCTAACCTTGCCGCTGCTGACATGGCGACACCGTCCAGTGAGCTGGTGCACTAGCAAACAAGCAGGTGCAAGAAACAACAAGGGTCAAGCTAGGGAGACGCGCAAAGTCTCATTAGCTCCAAAAACCGGTTTTGATACCTCTGCGCTCCATGCGCAGAGGTATCCAAACCCAACACCATCTGAACCTAGAGATGTAGAGTCTTGAGTTGGACGCTACAACTGGTCACACGCAGATGTCCGGCATCAATCGATGGACACAAAATGCAAAACATGTAAATCGGGCTTGAGAGCCAGTCCACCGAGAAAACTCTAGCGTCTGCAAAGAAACCGCAAAGCACCCTGACGAGCACCCAGGATGTCGTGGTAGTTGCCTGGCAGCTGCTGGTGGGTGGAGCCACCACTCGTCGGTGCTTTGGCGCCATTTGCGTGCGCATTAGGGATCTGCACGAGTATGGACACGGTCTAGTATTCACAATAAGCTGTACAAACAGATGGGGACGACTCACATCACAACACCCCCCTTCAAACATTCACAAACCCTTGGAAAGCGGAGTTTGTGGATTTAAAGAAAATCGATGTCAGCATGTCAACGTTGCATTGCATGCAGTGTCGACATGCTTCTTTTTCTCGTTGTTCGTGAATAGGGGAGTCATGTATTCGGAACGCTGGGTAGGTGAGTCTTACTCTTCCAAATGCTAGGTAAGGTAGTTTTGTTCTCCTGAACGTTGGGTAGGGCATGCACACATTTGATTTTTGTATGTAATCCCTACATGTACCCTTGGAGCATACAAGACTCAAGGAGGATACAAGGAAATGGGAAAACTGGATTTTCATCTGGGAGTAGATGTAATTGTATCATAAGGGTCACACAAGTCTGAAGAACATGTAACAAGATACATTTGTGTGGAATACCATGTTCAACCCTAGTTTTGACGCAAAGTCATGACCGCCTTTTGTTGATAGCCCCTTAATGTTGTAACAGGTCCTCATGAAGTGCAAAGGCTGATTCTTGAAGCGTAAATCTGCCAACTGCCTATTTGCCACATGTAGATATGCATGATGATGATGAAGTACCTAGTAAGAAAACCGACGAAGTGCATTGAGGCAAAAAGCTGTGAGTGAAGTATTTAGAATAGAAACATCTTTTAGGTATGTGCAAAGTTGTAGCAAGAGAGCCAGTTTGGCCCTCCCTCCTTGCCAAAGCGAGGGGTGGTTGGACACCACCCCTAGCAACAGAGAGGGATTTTCAGCGGCCAATCCTTCATTGGCTGTAGGCCAGCTGGCTACCGGCCGACAGCCGGCCAACTGATAGGCCGGCAATCGGTCGGCCACTTCCAGGTTGAGTTGATTGCTCAATCAATAGCAAAGAGGCCTCAAGGCCTCAAGGGTTGAGGAATGTGGCCTCGTGCCCTCATCCTCGCTCGTCATCCTTGCTCGCAAGAGCAAACAAGGACAAGGGATAAAGTGAGTGCAAAAGGGATGCGCGTGCGAGAGAAGTCGGGGCAAAATGGTAGATTGTGCCTCGCACGCGACGATTTTGCCAACTCCTAAAGAACAAAACACAAGTTCATTCTGGATGAACTTCGAGTTCAGAAACCGGAAAACCTTTGCAATCTTACAAGTTTAAGGTAATACCCCCCTTGTTTGCTTGAGGTGGCGTGAAGGACTTTGGCATCCTCCCCACCATGTTGTCATGTTGTCATGTTCAAAGAAAATAATATCATATCATCATATTAAAAAGAACAAACCTTTGCAATCTTACAAGTTTGGGGTAATACCCCCCTTGTTTTGGATCCATAATGAGGGGGCAAGGAAAAACAAAAATGGACATGAAAGTTAGAGAAAAAACTATTCAGCACAAACTTCCTGATGTGAAAGTCTCTGGCCTCTTGATTGAGACCTATGCTAGTTTTGGAGGTAATGCCACCATCTTCACTAACCATAAAAAAGAAGTCGACCTGGTTACCTCAATTCTACAAGAACATGCAGCCACTACAGATGCTAGGCTTAATCTAAAGCATCATTTTTTGTCCCTTTTTATCCAAAGTATCCTCCCATGACCCATCATTGCTCATCCCCTTACAAGGCCCCTCAGATACCAAGAGGCTACTCAGAATCCAGTTCTCCCCTATGCATGACCTTTCTACTAATATGGACTACACTCATTAAAGCCCTTTTAGGAGGAATCAGGAAATGGAATCACATCTACCCAATGATTGAGACAGAAAGAATTATTGCCACTGCATACAGACAACCCAAATACCTATACCAAGCAGATGTCACTCCCAGTTATCACCTAAAAAAAACTCCCCTTCCCTCTCCCCTCTCCAACATTTCCGCCTTCTTTCCCTCATCCCACCACTCCCAAATTTGAGATGCTACCACATCCCTAAAATTCATCCCCCCTAGTGTCACCATGGCAAAACCCCACGATGGTGGCTTATGATTCAACCACCCTTTTCCCAAAATCTAGGCCCTCCACGCCAAATGGACCTTTGTGCACCTCACCCACCCCACTCTGCCCTTGGAAACTTCCTACTTTTGCATCCTATACCTTTCCCATTGAAGGATATTCTTCCATCCTCCTTCATTTCCCACAATCCCTGCCCAAAACTCTGTCAAAAAGTTAGTGAAAATGTTTAGGCAATGAACCTCCTTCTATTGCAACCTCCAAACCACTTGCAAAAAAATGCTCTACTTCCTAATAACCTCCTGTTCATAGCATAAGATTATGAGAAAATCACTAAACAGGTTTCCCTTACTTATGACCAATCACCCCCCAGATGTACACTTGTTTTTTAGTATACATGCTAAGTCAACATCATACGAACATTCATGGAATTCTCATGATTGATACTTGTTCATTTCCTGGCACGAACAACGATTTGCATAATCTGTCGAATGTGATTGAAACACGTGGTGGAATAGGTGGTGACCTACTATGGTCCCAAGTACATGCCTTGTCAAATTTGTAACAATGTACCTTATGTATTCCTATCCTTTTGTCTTTGTCTCTCGTCAATCAAGTTCTTTGGATCACGAGGGTAATTAGTGAGCAAAAACCCCTCTAATAACTTCACCAGGGTTGTGGGTTTTTTTTTTCCCTTTCCCGGGCTCCTATTGGGCTCCAAGATAGCGGAGCCCAGCTAGCTCCCTTCGATGACATGGGGGATTTTCAAACCCCCTATTCAAGCTATTTGCAAACCAGATATTAGAACAGTCAAACCTTGACCAAACCCATCCCGTAACCACACCTGGGGTTGTGGGTTCTATTTCTTCTTTGCCCGGGGTCCTGCTGGATCCCACGGTAGCGGGGCCTAGCAGGTTCCCTTCTATCGCATGTGGTGTCTTCGGATCCCCCACTCAAACCACTCTCGAACCGGATGCACAAATATTTACAAACCCTGCCTTCAAACCCCATTTGTGGAGATTGGGGAAGTCACGAGATGTACACTAGAATTTATCTTATGACTTCCACCACATACACCCCCTCGTACACCCGCCTTGTACAATTGAGGGGAGGGGTGGGGGAGGATGGAGTGAGTGAAGTCGAGGGACCCGTCTCACCACCTACCAAAAAAACATGAAATTGTAGGAGGCCAGTGTATGAGATAGTGTACGAGGGAGGAGTATAAAAAAAGACACTAGTTTACTGTTGTGAGATGTTTTTGAGGAAGTCGCAAGATGTACACTAGTGTACATCTTGCGAATTCCACCACATACACCCCCTCATTTACTCGCCTCGTACAATCCGGTGGGAGGAGGGGGTCTGAGCGATGTTGACGGATCCGTCTCTCACCCCCTCCTATAAAAGAGATGTTGTATGAAGCGAGTGTATGAGATGGTGTTCCTTGGAGGAGGATGTAAGAAACGACACTAGTGTAGTGTAGTGAGAAATGTTTGAGGAAGTCACAGTACGTACAATAGTTTATGTTTCACGGCTTCCACCACATACACCTCCTCGTACACTCATCTTGTACACTTTTGGAGAGGGAGGATTGGGCGATGTGGACGGACCAGTGTTCCCACTCCCCTCCTCCAAAGACAAAACAGTGTTTGAGACGAGTGTATGAGACGGTGTATGTGGTATGATAGTAAAAATAGAGGCTAGTATAGTCATGTGAAATGCTTTCCAGGAAGTCGCGAGATGAACACTAGTGTACATTTTGTGACTTCCATCATATGCACTCCCTCGTACACTCTCCTCGTACACTTGGGGGTGGGGGGGGCGGGGGGGGGGGGGGGGGGGCCGGAGCTCGTCCGATTGAGTGGCTTTCATATGTGCAAAAGTGTCCCATGTATGCATGAACATGTCCCTTATGTATGCCGAAGAGCATGAAATCAAAACATGGAGGGTCTGTCAAAACTTGTACTCAAACTAGGTACGGTAAGAAAGTCTTAGCAGACCTATGATAGTCTTCATATAAAAAAAATACTTATAATCCTCGTAAACTTCCAGGAAACTACCCTTCTACATAAGTAAGTACCTATGTAGCAGTATGGGTGCATGAGTATACACCCATCTAGTGTATAAAATGCCCACGATGAACAATACCTCGGTTTCTTTCTGAAACCTGCCGGAAAGATAGAGAACCCAAAACTAGGTACTGTGGAGATTCCAACTTGGAGGCTATAGAGATACCCTACTTCCGGCTAAAATCTGAACAGTACTAAATATGAAAAAATTTGGGATCAGTGTATACTACCATTCTGACTCCCTCGGGACTGGACCATGGTTCATTGAAGACCCGTAAAACAGATCCAGAAATGTTCGCATCCTGCTGCTCACAATTCTAGGCGGTCCATTAACTCATAGGTGCACGTGACACAGCTTGCTGCACATCGATTGCGAGGTTGTTGGGGGGGGGGGGGGGGGGGGGGGGGGGGG